>ML830205.1:18065-34990 GCA_009831015.1 Picea engelmannii | reverse complement strand
CAAACAATCTAGAGTATGGGAGACGGTAAGATATTGTCACCATGAGGTATGTTAGTCCTTATTTAATGCAAATTGTTGTGATTAATTTTTTTGGCATGTGAATGAGGATCTTTGGTTGAAGTTGGATAATGGACCACTAGTTTGGGAAATTCTGTCATTTTCCTAATTCTCTTTGGTGTTAATCTCTTGTTCCCTAGTCCTGTGATATCACAACCCAAGGAAAAGGTGTAATACTAGGGGGCCCTCCCAAGGGTAATGTTCTTCTCCCGACAATACTTTCCACCTTCCATATTAAAACATTTCATATATACTAAACTTAAGCTATGCTCCATTCTCTCATGAGAAGAAGGGGATTAAATCCTAGAGGTTGTTTCACGACTACTATAAAAGAATAAGAAAATGATGCTAGAAAATAAAGTGAACATAGAAAAAAAGGAGAACCAAAATCTAGTTCAAATTGAGCTCTACTCCTTCAGCGCTTACCTTAGTCCCAAAAAAGTAATGTTAATTCTTGAAACCTTAGAAAAGGGGACCCACAATGTAATGTCCCCCACCTCTTAGAGAGGTGATGAGAAGACTCAGTGGCCTGGGCACCCCCACTAGGTCATAGTCTCACACTGAGGGGGGGGAAGTCAAGAAGTTAAAAGTTATATTTTTAAGTTGACTTAAGAAAGGAAAAGGATAAAGGAGTAAAAGATAACTCAACATAAGAATAGAAGATTAACCCTGGGAGTTAACCTAACTCAATAGAGAATTAGAAGGAAAAGTATAAGTAAGAGGCTAGGGCACACCTATTACTCATTCTGGTTTTGGATTAGCATTTTCTATTGCTCTTAAGAATTCAGTTTGGGGGTTTTGTTGTACAAACCCTTGTGCGCAACTCAATGGTGAAATATACAGTCACCTTGTTCTGCAGCTTCGTCTCAGGGATGAAAGACTCCTCCACACCATTCTAGTCTCAGCCCATCTCCATCTAGTGCTTCAGAAGGTAGTAGGTCATACTGTTCTTGTGTTTCCAGCAAGAGCACACCATCATCTAGAGGGAGGTTCGATCCATCTTATCCTGTGGGCCTGGGGCCATTCCGACAGTTGGGTTTTGTTTGCAAGGGTGGGACCATCAGTTTGAGGGATTTTCTGGAGGGTTGTCATCATTCTATATTTGTCTGCAGATTGGGATGTCTTGGAGCCATACGGGACATCCTGTGATTCAATAAAACTCAGATCTAGGCAGATCTGCTTGAGATTTGAGTCTGAAACTTCTCCCACTAGATTCTTATAGCCCAATCTATATTCTTGGAGAGTTTTAGAGAATTTGGAGGCCTCCTTCATCAAGGCCGAACCAGCTATGGTTTCATTCATCCAGTGGGGCACACCATTCAGTGGAGGAATTCGGATCTATAGGGTTTAAGACTGGATTTGGGAATTTGGACATCTGGGTTGTCCTTACAGTTGCCCGATCTATCATTTGGCATATTTCTCGGGATGATTGGACACTTTTGGTAGCAGGGCCGAATTATTGAGGGCTTCATCATTCTAGAAGGGCGTGGCACTTTCCAGCTTGGAGGTTGAGCATTAGTACGGCTCAGATCTACTTGATTCAATCTTCATTGTATATCCATCCTTTGGAGGCTTATTTTGTATTGCCGAGAGCATTTTTTAACAGCTCATATATATTGTTTGTATGACCATCTAAGGTTTATGCCAGATCAGCCATCTATTGTACTGATATTACATTGCTCATAATAAAAAGGTAAGATCTTTGCTTGTGCTTCTCCATCTTGAATATATTGTGATCTTCATGTGTTGATGAATCTTGTATGCACTTAATAACTCAATAAATACCTGCACATCAATAGATCAGTAGTAGTTAGTGATTCCAAGAAAATTTTTTTGTCTTGGGATCATTACAGTGGTATCAGAGCCTCGATCCTCCAAACCTGTGGAGATATTGGCACATGCAGAGGTATAGGGGAATTGTTATGGGTCGAAGGAAGAAAAAAAACAGTGAAATAGAGGCAGAAATGGAAGGGTCGGGAGATGACCATGAGCCTCAAGGCTTGGCTCTCTTAGTAGCCAAATTTTGTAATTTCTAGCAAAACATGAACCACACAGAAAGCACATTGGTCCAACAGTTGGATGAGTATCAAGAAACCAACAAAAGGGGACAAACCGAAATCTCTGAAGCCTTGAAGAAAGTTTATGAGAATCTACAGAAAATGAACGAGAACCAAACTAGGATAATTGATCTTCTGATGAAAGTAACCCATCGAGGAAAAGATCCTAATACATATGGGAATAAGGAGGCTAGAGGGTCTGATGGAACCCATGAGGAAGTCAGATATAACCCAGAGAAAGCACCGGGATCCGAAGGAAGTCTTGGAGGTGGCACGTTCCATGGGAAGATGGGTAGTAGGACAAATCATAGGCCATATGTTCCAGTGTTCACAGATGAACTGCTAGGCCGACACTCAGGTAGTAGAGCTAACCCCAGACCATACATGCCCACATTCACATATGAGCAAGGTCAGCATGAATAGGTTGAATATTTTATGGAACAATTAGCCAGGAGTACTAGGGAACACTACAACTTGGATATGAAAGTTCAAAGACAGATGTCCCTAGATCAGTATTGTCAACTCAGGTTCAGAAACCAGCCTAGGATGAACCACAGGGGTAGATTTGCGTTTGAGTGAAGGGTAGGGAAGATAGAGATTCCATACTTTGATGGTACGGCCAATATGACAGCACAAGCATGTGTGCAGATGCTGGATACTTACCTGTAGCTTAACCCCATGAGAGAGATGGAGGCCATCAAGTTTTCCACTATGTACTTGGATGGAAAGGCCCATGACTGGTGGTACCATGGGATCACCACACTCAGCCACAACCAGATTGTATCCTATATAGAATTCACTCAGAGGATCATTGATAGATTTGATCTAGGAGATCCTTAGTTACATTTCCGGGAGCTCACCCAACTTAAGAAAACAGGTACGACTAAGGCATACATTGATGAGTTCTAGAGGTTGGCAGTGATGGTGCAAGATATGTCCACAACCAGGCTCATGATTCTCTTTACAAAAGGATTGATGGAACCCTTGAAGGGTTGGGTTAAGGCCTTCAATCCTACCAGCCTATAGGAAGCCATTTGGAAGACAAGAGATCTGGGTCCAGCTACTAAACCAAAATTCATACCCAAACCACCTCTTAACAATGGTGGAAGAGATCAAAGGCCTCCAATAAACCATGGAGGACATGACCCTAAGGGTTATGACAGGGGTCGTGGCAGAATAGATGACAACACCAGGAGGGAACTGAGAAGGAAGCAACTCTGCTTCACATGCAAGGAGTCATGGAATCCCTCACACAAGTGCATGGGACAAGGACAAGTACATTACATTGAGGTCACTTCAGATGATGAAGAAGAGGATGAGCATGGTTAGATACAAAACATGGAGGCTGAAACGTTAGAGGCAACACAAGAGGAGGTTCCAGAACTAGACTATGCGGCTGGAGAGAAGGCTACATTGGAATCTATCAGTAGGGTACCCAAGTTCAACACCTTCAGGATGAGAGGGGTCTTGCAAGGACAGAGAGTGTCAGTTCTGATTGATGGAGGAGCTTCCCACAATTTCATTGATGCAACATTACTGAAGAGGAGGCACATACCTACAATAGAGTTTGAAGGATTCAAAGTGGAGGAAGCAAGTGGTAGTACTATTCCCTGTAACAGATACATACCAGGTATGAAACTCACCTTGGGAAGGCATGAGTTAGTTCAAGATGTGTATGTGATGGATCTTCTCGATACCAACATCATCCTATGGGTGCAGTGGCTCAACACTTTAGGACCCATCACCACAAATTACAAGACCATGGAAATGTCCTTTGTGGAGGAAGGAGGATGAAAGGTTGCACTCATAGGCATGACATGTAACTCTGCCAGAGTGGTCATGGTCAAGAGGATGGAAGCCATCTTCATAAGGGAAGAATATGTATACGTAGTGGAATGTAAGGTCTCAACACGGGTGGATGAGAAGGGAAAGGTGCACTACACACCAGAGATCAAAAGAATCCTTGACAAGCACCAGAAAGTGTTTGGGCCCGATTCCTCCAGGTGTACCACCAGCCAGGGGGTTTGAGCACATCATTGAGCTAGAACCAGGGCCTAATCCTGTTATCACCACACCCTATAGGCATCCCAATAAGTATACAGATGAGATAGAGAAGGTCATCAGGGAGCTTCTAGACATGGGACACATCATATTGAGTTCAATCCCATTTGCTTCGTCAGTAGTCTTGGTGAAGAAGAAGGATGGAACGATGAGAATGTGCATTAACTTTCGGGCTTTGAATAAAAAGACGATAAAAAACAGGTACCCCATACCCAAGATTGATGAGTTGCTGAAAGAGTTGCATGGAGCTATATATTTCAAAAAAAATGATCTTCACTCGGGCTACCATCAAATCAAGATGAGGGAGGAGGACATCTCAAAAATAGCCTTTAGGTGTCACTATGGCCATTATGATTTTTTGGTGATGCCCTTTGGGTTAACCAATGCCCCAGCCACATTTCAGTCTTGCATGAACCATGTGTTGAACAAACAACTGAGGAAACACTTGTTGATATTCTTTGATGACTTGCTCATTTACAGCAAGACCTGGGAGGAACACCTTCGACATGTGGACCAAATCCTATCAATCATGGAAGAATAGTCACTATATGCCAAGGAATCCAAGTGTGAGTTTGGAATGACAAAAGTGCTTTACTTGGGACACATCATAGGGGCAAAAGGGGTACAGATACACCAGGAGAAAATAACAGCCATTAGGGAATGGCCTACTCCGAAAACACTCACAGAACTGAGGGGATTCCTGGGCCTATGCACATACTACAGGAAATTTGTCAAAGAGTTTTCTCAACAGTGTGCACCCTTGATTGACCTGAACAAAAAGGGGTCCTTCAAATGGAATGATGAGGCCCAAGTCACGATGGAGAAAATGAAAGAGGTCATGAGCACCTACCTAGTTCTAGCTCTTCCTAATTTCGACATACCCTTCACTTTGGAGTGCGATGCCTCGGGGGAAGGTATAGGGGCTGTGTTGATGAAAAACAGGCACCCCCTTGCCTATGAAAGCTGGAAACTCAGGGGTCCTGAACTACTTTACAACATTTACGACAAAGAAATGTTGGCTATCATGCATTCACTAGAGAAATACATGAAATATTTGGTAGGTACAACATTTGTGGTCAAATCAGACCATAATAGTCATAAATATCTATTGGAGCAGAAGGATTTGAATGAAAGACAACAAAAATGGGTAATAAAAATGCAGGCCTACGACTTTGACATTGAATTCATCAAAAGGAAGAACAACGTAGTGGTCGATGCATTATCCAGAAGGCCATTCATTTTTTCCATGTCTGGTATGTCAGTCGACTGGAAGGAACACTTGATAGTGGAATATGCAAAGGATCAGTTCGCTTGCCAACTGTTGGACAGGAAAATATAGGATGACAACTTCAGGGTCATAAATGACCTCATCTATTACAAAGGCCGAATCTTTTTAGTTCCTGGATCAACTCTCAAAGATAAGATCCTGCATGCATGTCATAACTCACCAGTAGCAGGGCATTAGGGCATCAGTAAGACATACAGACAGGTGAAAGAGAGGTTTGCATGGAAAGGCCTCAAGGAAGATGTGATGAAGCATGTCAAAGAATGCACTACATGCCAAGAAAACAAGGATGAGCACACACACCCTGCAGGACTGTTGCAGCCCCTACCTATTCCAGAGCACAAGTGGGAAAGTATATCCATGGATTTCATCACCGGGTTGCCCAGAGCACAGGGGAAATATTGCATTTTCATGGTGGTAGACAGGTTGACGAAGTTTGCACACTTTTTTCCCATAGCCACAGACTTCAGTGCAGCACAGGTGGCCGAATTATTTTTCAGAGAGGTGTTCAGACTACACAGCCTACCCAAAACCATCATCAATGACAGGGACATCAGATTCATGAGTACGTTTTGGCAGGATTTGTTCATATTAGTGGATAGGAAATTGACTCCTAGTAGTAGATATCACCCTCAGATGGATGGTTAGACTGAGATAGTCAAAAAATGGGTGGAAGGTTACCTCAAAAACTATGTAGCAGGACAACATAAAGCATGAGTCACATGGTTACATTTGGGAGAATATTGCTACAACACCACCCAACATATGTTCATTGGCATGTCACCCTTCATAGATTTATATAGATATGATCCTTTATCATTTGTGGAGATTTCATTTGGTGACAGCAAGGCACCGATGGTACAGGATTGGATACAGCAGAGCCAAGACATTCTTAGGGAATTGAAGGATCATTTACAGAGGGCAAAAAACCAGCAAAAGGTCCAAGTAGGCAAGCACAGAGTTGATCGTACCTTTGAGGTTGGCGATTTAGTCTATTTGAGGTTGCAACCATACAAGCAGGCCTCCATTAAAAGAAGCGGAGTGGAGAAACTACAACCATGTTTCTTTGGACCTTACAGAGTCAGCAGGAGGATAGGGGCAGTAGCTTATGAGTTGGAGCTTCCATAGGGTAGAAAAATTCACAACGTCTTCCATGTCTCATGCCTTAAGAAATCCCTCGGTCAAAATGTCAGGCCTTTTGAGGCATTACCTCCCATGGATGAGGAGGGACAACTTGTTTTGATTCTAGAGGAGGTGTTAGAAGTCTGAGAGAAGAGGCTCTGAAATCGAAGCATCAAGAAGTATCTGATCAGGTGGAAGGATTTACCCATTGAGGATGCCACTTGGGAGCAGGAGCATGTGGTTAGAGAAGTAGGTTTGGAATTTCTTGAGGACAACCAATCTCAAGCAGGGGAGACTATAATGTCCTCCACCTCTTAGAGAGGTGATGAGGAGACTCAGTGGCCTGGGCACCCCCACTAGGTCATAGTTTCACACTGAGGGGGGGAAATTCAAGAAGTCAAAAGTTATATTTTTAAGTTGACTTAAGAAAGGAAAAGGATAAAGGAGTAAAAGATAACTCAACAAAAGAATAGAATATTAACCTTGGGAGTTAACCTAACTCAACAGAGAATTAGAAGGAAAAGTATAAGTAAGAAACTGGGGTGCACCTATTACTCATTCTGGTTTTGGATTAGCATTTTCTATTGCTCTTGAGCATTCATTTTGGGGGTTTTGTTGTACAAACCCTTGTGAGCAAATCAATGGTGAAATATCCACTCACCTTGTTCCACAGCTTGGTCTCGGGGATGAAAGACTCCTCCACACCATTCTAGTCTCAGCCCAACTCCATCTAGCACTTCAGAAGGTAGCAGGTTATACTGTTCTTGTGTTTCCAGCAAGGGTGCACCATCATCTAGAGGGAGGTTCGATCCAGCTTATCCTGAGGGCATGGGGCCATTCTGACAGTTGGTTTTTGTTTGCATGGGAAGGACCGTCAGTTTGACGGATTTTCTGGAGGGTTATCATCATTCTATATTTGTCTGCAGATTGGGATGTTTTGGAGCCATAGGGGACGTCCTGTGATTCAGTAAAACTCAGATCTAGGGAGATCTGCTTGATATCTGAGTCTGAAACTTCTCCCATAGGATTCTTATAGCCCGATCTATATTCTTGGAGATTTTCAGAGCATTTGGAGGCCTCCTTCATCAGGGCTAAACTAGCTAGGGTTTCAGTCATCCAGTGGGGTGCACCATTCAGTGGAGGAATTCAGATCTATAGGGTTTGAGACTGGATTTGGGAATTTGGACATCTGGGTTGTCCTTATAGTTTCCCGATCTATCATTTGGCATATTTCTTGGGATGATTGGACACTTTTGGTAGAAGGGACAAATTATTGAGGGCTTCAACATTCTAGTAGGGCATGGCACTTTCCATCTTGGAGGTTGAGCAATAGTATGGCTCAGATCTACTTGATTCAGTATTCATTATATATCCATCCTTTGGAGGCTTATTTTGTATTGTCAGGAGAATTTTGTAGCAGCTCATATCTATTGCTTGTACGACCATCTGAGGTTTATGCCAGATTGGCCATCTATTGTACTGATCTTACATTACTCATAATAAAAAGGTCAGATCTTTGCTTGTGCTTCTACATCTTGGATATATTGTGATCTTCATGTGTTGATGAATCTTGTATGCAATTAATAACTCAATAAATACCTGCACATCAATAGATTAGTAGTAGTTAGTGATTCCAAGAAAAAAAAATTGGCTTGGGATCATTACACACAAATTTGCAAATATAAATGAAAGCATGGACTAGAAAAAGGAAAAAAGGGGTTTGGAAAAAGGTGGCACACAAATATTGGGTAACTAAAGAGAAAGAAAACGCTCAAAAAAGGCGCTCATAGAGATGGATTTATGGCACCATAAGCCATGAAGTAATCCCTAAATCATATCACTTTCACACTTACTCTTGGTGGGTTTTTACTAGACAATATTCTACTAGATGCATGCTAAGTTTTCATGGTCAATTATTTCATTTCTGATCACTAATTGTTTTTGTTGTTATAAATCATTTACTCTTGTCATATCATTATTTACTTATGCAAATTTATAAGATCCATTGCAAATTATATTTTCTAGTGTATTAAATAGGTATTAATTGCATGTTTGGAAGAATATGAGAAAAGGTCGAGTGGTATAACTAGAAAGAAGGAGAAGGAAAAATATGAGAAAAGATCGAATGGTAGAATTCACATAGCTCTTCAACCTAGTGTTGAGTTTGTGTTAATATGAACCTTTCAAAGGAATTTATGGTATTCATGCTCACCCAAGTAAGGGATAGGTTTCTACAATAAGTGGTCGACTATATCAATATTCCTAACACTTGTTTTCTATGTCAAATCCCAAATCATCATCATGATGATTGTCCATTGATGTCTTAGGTCAATCCTGCAACAACCTAGATAACATATACCACCTGAACTCCTAAATATTCCCTATAATGAATGGAATTGAATATGGTTGGATTTATATTGAAATGAAGAGAAAAATTGTTCGGACAACTATAACCCCAAGACTTGAAAGTCCTTACCTCTAAATTTCCAGTTGTAGTAGGACCTAGTAGGCCACTGACTATAGTATCTAGTGAGACTCCTAAATGCTTGACCAAATAAAGGAGTGGTAGTCATAGATATTTATCACCTCCACTGATCATGCATTGTCAATGAAAGGAAACAATCACTGATGTAAATGGCCAAATGAAATGACCAAAGAAAATCTCCCTTGGGGATAAGTTTCATTGATCCTCAATTGTTGTAAATAACCACTTTAACTCTCGTCAATAGCTTGAGAAGAATGAGTAGAAAATGTAAAATGTTATTAGTTTGGAATGAATGTGACCATATCAAATGTTTGTGACTCAATTGACCTGAGAAGAAAATAATTATCCGCTAGTTTTTGACTAAAATTGTTGGGAAATGTATTTGTTTTTGCCTACAAGAAGAAAAAATCATGGGATTTATGTCATGTGCAATCCTAATCGTCTTTTTTTTTGTTTGTTAGTTTTTCCATGACATGTGGGACTAACCTGTGGCTAAGAAAACACAACTCAGGGGCATCTAAGCCATCAAAATCACCCACGGATCGCACCTAGCCTGAGCCACACCAACCCTTAACATGGTTGGATTTTTTGGCCCCATAGGTTTCAAACTGGTGAATTTAACCACAGAGCATGCCTTAACAACACAGTTCATCACTGACTATCCTACACCTCGTGGAATGTGCAAACCTAATCGTCATATAGCAAGGGACATACATATTTATGTTGATAATCTTGAAGGAAAAGGTGATTTTTATGTGCAGGTATCCCCTCAATTAGTTGGTGTTGTTGTTTATTGAGGCACTGACCTCTCATAAAAATTAATCTAGGTGGTCCTTAATATCAATGGATGACTCTTAATTCTATTTAACATATGTGCCTCTAATGGTTCAAGGGAGTTTACAAAATTTTGGCATGGGATATCTAATGAACTACAAAATGACATGTGGCTCATTTGTGGGGATTTCAAAATGGTATAGTGTAAAGATGATAAATAAGGGGTGTTGTGTGCACGTCTATCATTCAAGGAAAAGAGATCTAATTTGATTTAAACCCTTACTATGAGATCTATGAATTTTATTCACTTGGACATATTTTAGAAAAGGGCCAAAAAGGATATATCAATGAATCAATAGTATTTTTATATCCGTGGAGAACTCTTTATATTTTGACTCCGATGGAGGTTAGCACATGCATGTCAATGAAAAAACCACCTTATTGCACCACTGACCTATCTAGTTTTCAATCTCCTAGGAACTCAAAAGATAATATTGCCACAAAATTGATATATCATGAATGTTTCTCACCTCCAAAGCCTAGGTTTCATAGCTTGCATATAAATTGTGTGAAACTTGACCCCTTCATCACATAGGATTTTGTCTATAGCTAGTCTATTAAGAAGATGTCATTTCTATAATCATTTCCTTGTTGAGGATGTATGGTATACAAACAGGTAAGATCTGTCCTAACCATGATAAAATAGCTCATGATGAAGTAGAGGAGGTCATGCAAGCCTACAATGGACCCTATATAATAAATAAAAATGATTTTGGAAAACAAAAATTCAATTGCATCCCCTACATATGGATGATATTTTTGGAATTATGGTGCTCCACTATGAGCATGTCCTCACTAGCCAAAAATTGGGAATAGGAAAACCAAAGACTTATTTATGGCACTCGCCATCAAGGAGGCCATAGAGAGTATCTATGCCTTGAAAAATGCATTGGGTCAATACAATAATAAAAAATATAATGATAAAGTGTTGGCCCYTGACCAAGTTTTSGAGAACCTTGGTCACGTTTGACCAATTTTGGKACTTTGGMARGYTAGTCGAAGGAGGAGCRCAAGGAAAAATGAAKATCRTGGGATCTYRRCCCCTTCTTAGGGAATTTTTGGTTTTAGGGTTTATCTAAYAGRTATGGGATGTCGGCCCATGGGTTTACCCATGTTTAGGCCCCTTTGTAATGTATAAATAGAAAGATAGGTGATGTAAGTAAGCAGAGACCTAAGTGTGTAATGTGGCTCGTGAGATAAGTGTGAACAATTGTGGATGCTTCGTGCATACTGTGTGTTAAGAACTTGTAGAACTAAGTGCAGGTGATTGTAAGAAGCTTGTGTGCATATTGTAAGAAGGCTTTGTGCTTGAACCTATCTCGAGGAAGGAGATCTGGTGAGGTGCGCACATATCTCTTGTCCTATGAGGAGTGGGTTCTTGTGGATTTGTGCTTGTAGAAGATTGAAAGAAGAAAATAAAGAAGAGAAGAGTTGGTGACATATCCCCACACTGGGGTGAACCACGTATATCCTTTCTTGGGGTTGCTTTGTGCATTATAGTTGTTATGTTATTAATGTGATGTATGCTTAGTGCAATGATATATGTTAGATGTATATGATATAGTATCTTTTTTCTTAGTAATGTGAATGAATGCTAGATATTATCTAATTCTATATGTTAGGTGCTTGGATATATTATATCTTGTTAAATGCTGCACTGATCTGTAATTAGGGATTCGATCTGCAATGTGAATAAGGGTTAAATAATGATGAATGTTAAATCCTAAGTGTTATGTTAGTGTTGTAATCACAGATCTGTGTCCCAGCTAGGTTGTAAACACTTGAGTCCTTCAACCACCCCTGCCTCTACCTTGGGTGAGAATTCATATTCTTTAAAGGTGTTGCCCAAAGGGCCAGTAGTTAGGGTTTTTTTGGTGTGTTTTTGAAGTTTTGAACGTTGGGTCTACCCATGTGCCAACAAATGGTTCTGTTGTCAGGACCTGAAACTATGATTGCTAGGAATTGAATAAAAAAAGAAAGCTTTGTGCGTAGATCTATTGCTTTAGTGCACAGTACTCTACTTGACTTGCAAAGCTATGTGCTATGAAAAGAAGCCTGATCTGAAGAAAAGAAGTAAGATCTTAAATATTTCTACTCTGAGAAAGGCAAGATAAGTGAAAATGTTTGTTTCAAAAGAATGGATCTAGGTATGTTTGATAGATTTTGTCCTAGTCTGAAAACTAGGGCACAACTAGAAGAATGAAAATTGGATATGAATAAATATGAGAAGAATAGTGAAAGATATGTTATTCCTATTCATAGAAAGAATATTTGGACTAACAAATGCATGCAGGATCCTAGAAAAAAAAAATTGCAGGTTAGTTATTGTGATCCTAGTGCGCAGTACAGGAAAGGTTGGGGGTCATTTAAAAGAAAGAGATGATTAACTCTTTTCTATAGTTGCAGAAGACCATAATCTTTCTAAGGAATTCCATGGTAGAGGTCCTAGTTGTATTTCTTGTAAATATATGGACCATGAAGTTTTGGATTTCCCCATAATGATTTCTAAAGTTGAAAATATGAATATGACACAAGAAAACCATGAGACAGGCCAAGACAATAAGGATATGATAGAACCCCAGAAAGAATCAGAGACTATATTATTACATATGAAAGAAACCCTCAATGATCACAGAGATATCAACTTATCAAATATCTTAAATGTGATGGAATGCAACGAAAGAAGAATAGGAGACTTCAACATAGACTGTTTTCTAGATGAGGAAACACAAGTGAATATCGTGACAGAAAGAACTTGGGAAATTTTGGGAAATCCTGTTATGGTTCCTTCATTAGGAGGAATGGGATTATTTAAAGGAAATATGATAACCCTATGTGGAATACATACCCAGACATCTATGAGTGCTCATGGAACTTCAACAGAAGAAGAATTTAGGATCATTAAATTTGTCAAGAACAACGCCCCATTTGATATTTTGCTAGGAAAAACCTGAATTGAGAAAGATCAAATATGAAGGAAATACGAAGAGGAGGTTCTAGAACAGAAAAAATAATAACTAAGAGATTTCATGGCTAGGAGAATAGCGCACTTACTAAAAGAACAAGAGGACCAGTCGAAGCTATTGAGGACCAAAGATTTGGACGTCGAACTTGAAAGAACACATAAAGACTTGAAACACCTGTCTGTACATGAGAGTAGAGAACCTACCCCAGAAAGAGAAGAATTATTACACTCAAAACCCTTGAAAGACCCTCCACAGTGAAAAGCTACTATGCCAAGAGGAGATAAGAATGATAATGGAAAGAGGAAACAAGTGACTCATATTTCAAGAAAGAAAGCCATAAGTCTCAGCAAGAAGAAACAAAAGTTAGAAACGTTACAGGAAGTTCTAGGGAGGACTTCATAGAAGGAAGGTTTGCAGAAATGCAACTTCGTTGAGATATCAGAACATAGAAGATTAACACTTCACCATGAAAAATAAATATGACTGTTGGGGGCACCTCAACCATTAGCCCGACGCTCTAGAACGGCTCGAACTGTAGTTATGGCTAGAAAGATCGCCATTATACCATTGGGACCACACCATAATGGATGGAATTGCATTGATTCAGGCATTCCTGCCCATTGGAGGATTCCATTAAGACGTTGTCTAGTTATCCCATCGAGAGTTTCACCGAGAAAAAATTTGCCAATTGTTATTATCTGAGCCCACAGAGCACTAGTTTATTTTGCGCGGTGCCTATTGAGAGCTCACCACCCATTCTGTTACATCGAGTATTTGATCATTGACCTGAGATACCTGATTTTGAGCGTGCATGTCGGGTGAATTTAGTGATGAAGAGAAATCCATCAATGATATCCTCACTGACCTCATGGTTGAGAAGGTCATGTCTAAAGGAGTCCAAGCCTCGTCGATGAGAGGAGTGCAAGCATCCTCGTTGACTTCTCGTGGATCTAGACCATCTCAAGCTGTGACAGAGAAATGAACCAAGCATCGTGATGACTTCTCGAATGAGAAGCTCATCCTATCTATCCTACCTGATTATATCCCACCTCTGGCTGGTGCAGTGAGTTGTGATAATGTCCCAAGGGACTTCGACTATACCTTTATCAGTGTGTACCTCCCGAAGGGGTACATGTAGTTGGACTGCAGTTAGGATAAATCATGATGTTTAAGATCAGTGACTTCAACTTGAGATATCGCAAGAGCCATGGAATGATCACCCCACACAAGTAATTGACTAAGAACAAGGGGAATAATTCAAAGATCATCCCCCAGTCATGGACTATGGACATTGCGAGGTCCACTATCCTGAATGTTATGAAGATACCACACTTTGGAAGGCATCAAGAGGTTAACATGTGCATTAAACCCCTATTTTATTTCTTCCATGGTGGTTATTTGTGGCTAGACAGACACATCACCATAGATCCAGTGTTGATCCATTTGATCACCGGATTAAGTATGCAAGGACCATACCCATAAGAATTTTATCCAGGGAAGGTTGCAGATCGCACCCTAGCACAGGCAAATTAAAGATACCTATGGCAATATGGAAAAAGAGAAGTGAGGCTATAAGGTAGCCTCCATTCAGAATGGCGTAGTGCGCCTAGCCTGCTAGTTGATCATTGGTAAGCTAGTAAGGAAGAACAAACCCACGCAAGTCACATGGTTCATTGTTGACCTCACGGGAAAATGTGTGGAAGGGATACAAATGAACTGGGTGAGCTACCTCGTCAACCAATTAGATAAAGACTTCCATGAATCTTGGGATCAAGGCTATGAGTTCCACTTTAGTTGGTTTTTGATCCTCATCACTTTCATTGCTTGGGAAATGCCGGAAGGTGTGACCTTCCCTAAGATTGAGCCATCAGAACCCTTAGTTGTGAATTTCACCATGCTCTGGTATGCGAGCGACATGTCAAAAGAATGGAAATCAAACATGGTCTTCCACACCTACTACCTATAGTTGAAGAGGGATATTGATTCTTTCCCTCAGATGAGGACGAACACCCTGCATAAGTTCAAACCATTTGTGAAGTTCTGTGTAGATAAACATTTTATTAATATTATTGTGCCCAGAGATGAACACAATAAGAGCTACAAAGTTACTATAAACTCATAGAGGAGGACATGGAAGAAATCACTAAGGAATGGCTTGCAAATTTCCTTATACCAGTTGACTAGGTAGAACTATCTGAGCCTGACCTCAGCGGAAGTCTGGTGGTTACTCACGAAGAGTATGATGCACCCAGTAGTAGAAGAAGGAAGAAAAAGGAAGAGGTACAGGACCTGAACAATGCATCAGAAGAGACTGCTTTAGACTCACCTAGAGTTGGAGGTGATGATGAAGTAGACAAAAAAGATGACAAAGGAGAAGAAGAAAAGAAGAAACAAGGAAAAGTTACAACGCCTAGGAATCCTATTGACGAAGATGAGACCTCCAAGGAAAGAAAGGTTTCCCCCACGAAACCTACATCGTGGAAGAAGTCCAAAGCTAGATAACGATGGATGACATAGATTTCATCATTGTCTCTTTCTCATATACCTTAGAAGACATCTTACAATGCAATAAATCTTAACAAGAGACCATGTATGAAAGAATTGAAGAAGAACTGAAAGGGGTACAACAGGCCCTCTGCTCCATCTGCACAATGTTTATTGTGCCCCCATTATTAGAAGGAACAAAGTTGGGAGATGAACCTACCCAAATACGTCGGATAGCAGATGTGACCGAAGCTTGCCTTAGTCATGTTTAGGAGGAAAAATAATAGGCCACAGAGGCCTTAAAGCAAGCAAAAGAGGAATCCAAAGAACAATGTCAGTTTGTGCAATAGGAAAAATACAACATCCAAACCAAGTTTGTAGAGGATAGAGAACAGATACATAAGGAGAAGGAACAGTTGTTCACAGAGAAGATTGGAGTTATATAAGAAGTCACTAGAGAACTTTGCTCTGTGATGAGCTTAGAATAGATGGAATAAGCCCTAGTGGAAATCCAAGTAGGGAATCTTGTTGAAGCTATTCAACATATCCAACAAAGGATAGATAGAAGGTTCTGTTCTTGTAGAAGATTGAAATAAGACAATAAAGAAGAGAAGATTTGGTGGGTGTAGCCGCACACTAGGGTAAACCATGTATATCCTGTGTTATGTGTGCTTTGCGCATTATATTTGTTATGTTATTGATGTGATGTATGCTTAGTGAAATGATATATGTTAGATGCATCTGATATAGTAGCTTATTTCTTAGTAATGTGAATGAATGCTAGGTTCTTGGATATATTAGATCTTGTTGAATATTGTGTTGCTCTGTAATTAGGGTTTCGATCTACGATGTGAATAAGGTTTAAATATTGATGAATGTTAAATGATAAGTTCTATGTTAGTGTTGTAATCACATATATGTGTCCCAAATAGGTTGTAGACACTTGAGTCCTACAACCACCCCTGCCTCTACCTCGAGTGAGACTTCATTTGCTTCGAAGGTGTTGTCGAAAGGGCTGGTAGTTAGTGTTTTGTTGGTGCGTTGTTGAAGTGTTGAACCCTGGGTCTGCCCCTGTGCCAACAGAAAGAATTTGTGGAGCATTGCATATTGGTGTTTCAAACCTAAGGCCTTATAGAGGAGAGGCTGGAAACAACAGATTTGTTTAAAATCAGTCTCGTGTGTGGTAGATAATGTAGGATTTGTGACCTAGATTTGTCTCTTTAAGAGCTCTCAACATACCTCCATGAAATGTAAAATGATAAGACACCTTCCCTTAATGGATTGCCTTGTGAGTTCTACAAGGACATGTGGGATTTTCTTGGATCAAACCTAATGCAAGGCTACAAATAATCCCTTTGAAACCACTCCTTAAGAGCATGGATTAATCAATATTTCAACAAGTTCATCTCCAATCCAAAGTATTTGAAGTTTATTACTAGTTGGAGGCCCATCTCTATTCTTAACAAGTCCCAAAAAATTCTATCCAAGGAAATTTCCATACACATCAATCATATTCTTGCTAAGATCATCCACTCTAATTGAAAATATTTAATCTAGGGATATATATCCTGGAT
>ML830204.1:37837-55566 GCA_009831015.1 Picea engelmannii | reverse complement strand
TCTAATGAATAATACATCAATAATAATTAGAATACTCTTTGCAGTTACAATATTTCAACACTCCCCCTTAACAAGAAGGGTATTCTACAACAACATCAGGCGAGAGAGAGGACAACATCATCAACATCATCTTGGAACACTGATTGACGTATCTATAAATCATCGGAAGTTTTTCTCATCATCCACATTGTCATTCACAATGGAGAGATGGAATGATATCATCATCTGCATCAACATAGATTAGTATGAAACTAATACATCATCATCACAGCACGAGGCTGGCACATCATCACAACAATTAAGCTGGCAACACCACACAACAATTAAGCTGGAATCACAACACAACAATTAAGCTGACAACACCACACATCAATTAAGCTGGAATCTCAACACAACAATTAAGCTAGAAACACCACACAACAATTAAGCTGGAATCTCAACACAACAATTAAGTTGGAAACACCACACATCAATTAAGATGGAATCTCAACACAGCGATTAAGCTGGAAACACCACACAACAATAAAGTTGGAATCTCAACACAACAATTAAGCTGGCAACACCACACAACAATTAAGCTAGAATCTCAACACAACAATTAAGCTGGCAACACCACACAACAATTGAGCTGGAATCTCAACACAACAATTAAGCTGACAACACCACACAACAATTAAGCTGGAATCTCAACACAACAATTAAGCTGGCAACACCACACAACAATTAAGCTGGAATCTCAACACAACAATTAAGCTGGAATATCATCAACACGAGGCTGGCATCACAGCACTAGGCTAGCAACTCAACACAACAGTTAAGTTGGAATATCATCAGCACAAGGCTGGCATCATAGCACTAGGCTGGAAACTCAACACAACACTACTCCCCCTTTCGAGGGAGGTCCTTTCGGACTATACCAAGCTTATCTTGAAAGTGCTCAAACTTTACACGAGATAGAGGTTTGGTCAACACATCAACAACCTGTTCATCCGTGCTAACATATTGGAGCTTTATGGCTCCTCTCTGCACCATGTCACAGATGTAATGATATCGGATCTCTATGTGTTTTGACTTGTCATGGAACACATGGTTCTCTGTCATCTTTATACAACTCTGGTTATCACATAGGATTGTGGTTGCTTCCATCTCTAGGTCGAATAGACCAGTCAACAACTTATGAAGCCATATGGCTTCAAAAATGGCAGAACACGCAACAATGTATTCTGCTTCCGCTGTATTGAGAGCAATGCTTGATTGCTTCCTACTCTGTCATGAGATCATGGCTGATCCCAAAGTGAAACAACATTCTGAAGTGCTCTTCCTGTCAGAGACACTTCCAACCCAATCTGAATCAATGTACCCACTCAGTTTGAAGTCATGATCTCCATCATAGCTGAGACCACAATCTAATGTACCCTTAAGGTACCTCATCACATGTTTTGCAGCAAGTAGGTGAACATGTCTGGGTTCTACCAGAAACTGATTCAAGGTGCTCACGACAAAACAAATATTTGGTCTGGTGTTTGTCAGATACATCGGCGATCCAATGATCTGTCTATACAACGTGGCATCAATTGATTCTGACGAAGTGTCGACCAGAAGCTTCAGTTTCGTTTTCATGGGTGTATTCATGGACTTGGACTCCAACATATCAAATCTCTTCAGGATTTCAACTGCATACTTCCCTTGGTTAAGGAAGATTCTCTCCGGGCTCTGCCATACCTCAAGACCTAAGGAAAAATGCATTAGGCCAAGGTCTTTCATCTCAAATTCTGTAGCGAGCTTCTTTTTACATTTGGTGATGAGCTTTTCTTTTCCAGTTAAGAATAAGTCATCCACATACAACAACAATATTACCGGCTCATCATTCATAATCTTGAAGTAGAGGTTAGAATCAACTTTACTCTTGGTAAAGCCCAAGCTCGTCAAAAAACTGTCTATCCTTCCATACCAAGCTCTAGGAGCATGCTTCAACCCGCACAGAGCCTTTTTCAACTTGCAGACATGAGTCTTCTTGTCTTCAACTTCAAATCCTTGATGTTGTTCTATATACACTTTTTCTTCGATGACACCATTTAGGAAAGTTGTCTTTATGTCCATCTGGTGTAACTTCCACTTCGTCTTAGCTGCAAGGGCTATGATGGTTCTGATCGAAGTGTATCTGGCTACAGGAGCGAATATCTCTTCATAGTCAATGCCTTCCTTTTGAGAAAAGCCACGCGCGACAAACCTTGCTTTATACTTCTCAATACTTCCATCAACAACATGCTTTATTTTGAAAAGCCATTTGGAAGATACCACATCCTTGCTCTTTGGTCTGGGAACTATTTCCCATACATCATTCTTTATTATGGATTGGTATTCTTCTGTCATGGCATCTGCCCATTCTTTCTTCTGAATGGCTTCTTCAAAGCAGGTAGGCTCCTTCTCTAGGAGATCACACATCAAAGCCATATAATTGGAGAATGGCTTAGGTCTCTTCACCTGTCTCGTGGTTCCTTCGGGAACACCATACTTCTCTCCATCTTGAATAAGCTCCCTAGCTCAAGCAGGCTTTCTCTTATGGGAGATCATCTGAGGAGGTTCTTGAAATTCTACTATGTCATGATCTTCTAGAATTTCCTCATCAGGGGAAGCTATGACTTCCCTCACTGGTTCTGCAACTCTGGGAACCTCCCTCACTGATTCTGCAACTCTGGCAGCTACAGGTTCCTCTTCATATACTTCTTCAAGCTAACATCTTCTTGATTTCTTGAGTGCTGCATCTTCATCAAAGGTCACATCCTTGCTGATCTTAAGGTGATGGTGACCTAGTATATAAACCCTGAAGGCCTTGGAGACCTCACAATATCCCACAAATATTCCCTTCTTTCCTGAAGGGTCCAACTTGTTTCTTTTCTCTTTCGGAATATGTACAAATACTGGGCAACAAAATATTTTGAGATGGCTTACTTCTGGCTTCTTTTCGGAGAACATCTCTTCAAGGGTCTTGAACCCAAGTGCACTATGGGATAATTGGTTTTGTACATATACTGTTGTTTTTGCTGCTTCTGCCCATAAGCACATTGGAAGATCTTGATCATGGATCATGGTCTTCACTGCTTCCAATATAGTTCTGTTCTTTCTTTCTGCCACACCATTTTGTTGAGGATTGTAAGGAGTGGTGAGCTCCCTCTTAATCCCGACATCTTTGCAATAGTTTACAAACTCTTTTAAGGTGTATTCTCCTCCATTATCTGACTTGAGTATCTTGATTTTTCTTTCAGAAAGATTCTCTATCAAGGCTTTGAATTTCTTGAACTTACTGAACTTATACAAGCCACCTTCTTCTTTTCCAATGACGATTGCTTCTTTCATGGTTTTACCCTTAGCCCACATAAGAACTTCTCCATCTATAAAGGCAATTCTTAAGCCTTTCTTTTCTAAAGATGATATGGAGAGTAGGTTCTTTGTCAAACCTGATACATAGAGTACGTCTTTCATTTTCATTGGAGTCCTTGAATTAAGCTTGTAGTTTGATTCTCTCACTCCCTTGATAGGGTATTGATAATCATCTCCAAGTGTAACTTTCTAAGAAAACTTATTTTCTGAAAGGCAAGAGAAAATATCTCTTTGACTTGTCATGTGCTTTGAAGCACCACTATCAATGAGCTAAGTGTCCTCTCCAGGTGATACTGATCCTGAGAGGGTCGAGATTAAGACATAGTCTTCAATGCATTCTCTTATCATCTTTGCGGGTGGCTCTTCATCTTCAATTGCATGGGCATGGTGCCTCTTATTTTTCCTCTTGTATTCTTCTTGTCTAGCTGGACAATGTCTTGCAATATGTCCCATCTTGTCACAATGGTAGCATTGGCAAGATGAGAAGTCTCTTTCTTTTGTTTGTTCTTTCTTTTGGAACCTCTTAGGTTGAGATTCTTTATGTATGAATTTGTTTTGGGGTGAGACTCTTTATGGGTTTCTTTCTAGAAGTAAGACTTCTTTCTTCCTCCTTTAGTGTGAGTAGCTAGGGCTTGATCTTCATCTCTTGATAGTAAAGCTTCTCGGTTAGCTACTCTTGTTTCTTCTTGAATACATTCTTCCCAAAGACTATCAAATTTTAGTTTCTCCATTCTAGCACAAATAGTTTGGATGAATGCATCCCAAGATCTTGTGAGACCATTAAGGGCCGTCATTATGAGTTCGTCTTCGTCTATGGTATCTCCAATTGCTTCTAGTTGTTTTTTGAATTTTGATATTCTGGAGAAATATTCCTGGATCGATTCTTCTTTCTACATCCTTGTATTCTTGAGTTGAGTTAGATTCATCTTCCGGTTTATGTTCTTTCCTTCATATAATCTGGTTAGGGCATCAAACATTTCTTTTGGAGTCTTGTTTGAAGACACTTGAGTTATCAAGTGATCTTTGATAGAATCTGCAATGATTCTCTTAGCCCTAATTGTGTCCTTTTGGTGCTTTGCTTTCTCTGTAGCATCGACGGGTTCTGGTACTTCTTTTTTGACGAATCTTGCTAGGTCATTCTCTTCAAGAATGAGTCCAATCCTATACTTCCCGGCACAAAAGTTTTCCACACCTTCTAGCTTGTCAACAAGCTTAGTGCTTGCAAATCTTTTACCTGGAGCTAGGAAAATGACCAAAAAATGAAAATGCTCAAAACTGAATTTTGAACTTACCAAGTGGTGCGCTTGGTTGAGGCGAGTAGCCTGGTGTGGTTAGATTTAAGAAAATCCAACTTTTACCCTTTCAAACTTGATCAATGGATTTCTGGACTGGTGGTTCTGGTTTTCTGGTACTTCTGGTACTCTGGTACTTCTGGTACTTCTAGTACTCTAGTTTTCTGGTACTTTGTGAAAACTAGGGTTACACTTTCCGGGAGATCTAGCCACTGAAAAGTTGCGCCGAGGATGCCAAAGTGATCCTTGAGGAAGGACACACTTCTAGATGGTTTTGGGGCTGAAATATTTCTTCAATAAAAAACCCTAATTTGCATGTATGACAACAGTGACTTTTTTCACTTTCTCTTGTGAGAGATGCTCTCTTCAACTTAGCTATGATACCATGTTAAGGTTTAAGCTATTATTAGGTTTCTTTTCATTTCACTAGATAACCATAGCATAGATAGGATCACTGAGAAATACACAATCACAAGAGACACATCATTTATCCTGGGAAACCCTCATGGAGGAGAAAACCCAACAAAAACTTCCTTAATATAGATAGCCAATACAATGCCAAGAGATAACTCAAACAAATATAGAAAGTCCTCTCCCAAGAATGCGTCTCTCTCTCTCTTCTTTCTTCTCCAACAACAGCTCCAAACTTGTGCTTTGATGAACAAGTGAGTGTGTGTCCAAATGAGGCGCTAGCCTCTTTATTTATACAATCTGGCATGTGTGGACGGAGGTGCCTTTTCACTGGCAGGGCCGACTTCTTAGTTTGGGTGGTTATAACCACCTTTAATATATTCTGGGGCCGACTTCTTATTCTGCCTATTACAATTAGGGTTTGACCAATCCGCAAAAGGGGATTTGGTCATTTACAATACCCGACATGATCAATCCGCAAAAGGGGATTGATCTAATGAATAATACATCAATAATAATTAAAATACTCTTTGCAGTTAAAATATTTCAACAATATGGGCTGTTGAAGCTGTCTCTAATTGACCGATACGTGCCTCTAATTAGCACTGGAATAACTGCCTTTGTATGTTGTCCTACACAACACTGTTTGCTGCCTCTATATGCACCTTTATATGCTGATATACTACATTGATGTGCTGCCTCTGCATGCTGTCCTACACAACACTGTTTGTTGCCTCTATATGCTGATATACAACACTGATGTGCTGCCTCTGTATGCTGTCCTACACAACAATGTTCGCTGCCTCTATATGCTGATATACAACACTGATGTGCTTCCTCTGTATGCTGTCCTACACAACACTGTTTGCTGCCTCTATATGCTTCACCCTTAACCTGCATATAAACTGTGTGGAAGAGAGGGGTCGACCTCTGCTTATAAAGGAATGTAGAAGAAGTGGAGAGGGCTCGAAATAGAGGTGTGAAAGCATGCTTGACTTAACTCAGCATTACACTTCAGTTCGAAAATAGAACTAGACTTGAGACTTCAGTTACAACTCAGCATTACACTTTAGTTCGAAAATAGAACTAGACTTGAGACTTGAGTTACAACTCAACATTACACTTTAGTTCGAAAATAGAACTAGACTTGAGACTTCAGTTACAACTCAACATTACACTTTAGTTCGAATATAGAACTAGACTTGAGACTTTAGTTACAACCTAGCATTACACTTTAGTTCGAAAATAGAACTAGACTTGAGACTTCAGTTACAACTCGACTATTTACAAGGCAATTCGAATTTGTCTTCATGGTGGATAATGTCCGAGGAATTCAGGCAAAGAAGAATATTGGTGTACCTGCCTGGAACAAGAACAATATAGCGTATATATAGCAATTTCCAAATACAAGGATGATAATAAGACCTCAATAGACAATAGACGATCAAAATATATGCTGGCTGAAGTAAAACTGCAGCAAGTTATCAGTTTATAACAACAATTAATGTTTTATTACAGCCTAGAGAATTAGTGCTCAGAATTGCAAGAAAAGTCGGTGGAAATTAAGCATATATTAATTGGACTATCTAACAATTGTCGCAAGCAATTTCTGAATAGTTTAACTATGAGTCAAGTTATTGTATGCAGAAAATTATAACAGCTAGGATGGCTGTAGCAATGTTTTTACAACAGCAGCGTCTAAATTAGTGGTTTAAGCTAGGTTCGTGTTAGGAAATGTTAGTGAGAGCTTGAAAGAGTAGTGCAAGAGAGTTGGCTTGATCACATTCATTCACAAGAGCATAGAAATCAGTGCCTTTTGGGCTATGGAGTCTTTATAACAGCAATATGACTTGGAGGGATAAGAATGATAATGTTGTCCAAGGATAAAGAAATGAAACCTTGTGGAGTAGCACCTTAAGTCCTCAAGAATTCAAGTCTCAAAGATGAACTTACTAGAGAGCAAGCACCTTTTAGGCCCTAGCAAGTCGTTCCTCTCCTTAGATTCTTGAAATATATATTGTAAACAAGCCTCTAAAATAGGACTTCAAAAGTGCTAGCACTTTAGGGATTTAGGAGCCTAGTTTAGGTGAGATTTCCTTGACAAATGAAGGGTGGGATAGGCTAGGGAAAGGAAGAAGCACCTTATGTTCCTTTCCTAAGGTCTAAAGCAAACAATTTCATAATCTTCAATCAGAAACAAGTAAATTTAACCACAAACATTCAATGCATAGAAGAAGTTGCAGAATTTATTTACTTTCACTAAGAATAATCAAGAATAAACCCTAGTTTAGCACTTTACCAACACAAAATAACTAAGTAACATGTCTAGAATGCTCCTACAAGCCTAGTGCATCAAGTAAAGAGACCATAAACTCCAAAAATGGCGCAAATTTCAGTCAAAGAGCTAAGGCTAGCGAAAATTTAAGATCTCTTGTCCTCTTATGAGAGGAAGTTATGATGTAAAAATTAATTGAGGCTAGCCATATTTATATGGGAAATCCTAGCCTCCTTAATCCAAAAGTTGTGTCTTTTCACAAAACTGAACCTACTTCTTAATTTGCTCATTTAAAATTAGAATAAATTCAATTTTCACATAGAATAACCCCAAAAAGGGTGACGTTGAGCTCCCAATGAAGGACGTTGAGCTAGAAGAGTGTAACACTAGGCCTCCAAAGGCCACATATCATGCCTGTTATCGCTCAGTTTGTAGTTAGGATTAGTAAATGGATGGAGAGTAGTCAAACTGGCGTAACTGGAACCAATCCCACCCAATGTCACTTCTATGGGATGGTTCTTTTTGTTTAGTGAGGTAAGGCCCAGGGGAGATGTCCCTGGTGACCTGGGGTTTTGAGAAGGTAAAGGATTATAAGACAAAGATGAGTTCCCCCCCTCACAGGTCACCACCGAGCAGATAGTCCAGCTAACAACCAATAATAAAGTATAACCCCAAAAAGAGAGATACACCTACTTGAGACAAAACAACAAGAAACTGATATATGCAAGCTTGCTCACTTGGTTAGTACTTCATATAAATCAATGACTATCTGATACACGTATAAGCAATTGGATAATAAATATTGACGAAATCAATGTTTATAAAATAGCAATGAAATATAATGTCACTTCTTCAATAAATGCTAAGAAAATGTGGCATTCAATGCAACAATCAACACTTCATTCAATTAATGCCTTTAAACCACCATTCAATTGCTTGTAAGAGAAACATTAGCTGCACAAATGATACTTCAGCAAGGGATGACGACAACAGTAGGTTAGTAGGGTTAGTTTATAAGCTAGGGTTAGTAGTTAGGGTTTGATTCAAAGTTTTGAGAGTTGTTGTGATCAAGTTCACTTAAGACAAGAGGTCTTTAGATTAGTGCCTTAGGGTTAATGGAGTCAAAAGTGGAGGACGCAGGAGCTAAAGGATCAAAAGGTAGTACGACTAAGGACTAGAAGGTGAAGCTTTGAGGTGTTGCTAGGGCAAGGCCTCAAAGTCAAAACCCTAGGGGAGAGAGGCTCACCTTGATGTAGGGGAACTAGGCCTTGGTGCTCTCTCCTCCTTCCTTAACTCAATGGCAATTACGGCTAGCTGAGAAAATAGCATGAAACTAAGACGAGAGGGTTTGAAAGAGCAAGGTGTTGCTACAGCAAGGCCTTACCAACAAACCCTAGAAAAATCGGCCCATCAAAGTGTAGAAGAACTAGTCTCTGATGCGTCTCCTTCTTCTTAGCTTGAAAATAAAATGGCTAGCAAAATGAAGAGAAAAAAAGAGTGTAGCTACGGCTAGGCTCTCCCCTCTTCAAACAATGGCTGAAAAATCTCTTAATGGGGACATGAGACAAGGACCAATGATGTGTGCTTGTCACCTAGGGTTTATTCAACAAATTTATAACAACATATGCAAGAAATAACAATACAACCATTCCATCAAGAAGTTTTGCAGAAATTCACATACATACCACCAAGAAAAGCATAGCAAACCCTAGTTGTAACACCTTCCACCAAGAGAAATGCCAAAATATGCCAAGAAAGTCTTCCTTCAACAAGTGCGCCTCACAATTTCAGCCAAATAACCCAAGTCTAGCACAAATTTAGACCTCACTAATGAATGAGTGAGAGATGATGAAAAAATGAGAGTGAAAACCCTCAATATATACTGTATCAATGACCTAATTTTACTTTGAGGTCATAAAAAGGCCGACAAGGCCAAAATATTAAAAATCATATTGTTTTACATTAAATGACAAATTAAAACCCTAATCAAGCAACAAAAGGACATCATCCCCTTTCTAGGGTGACGTTATCCCCTTCTAGGGCAAATGCAGCCTCCAAGAACAAAACGTTAGCCCCCCTTGGGCTTCTCCAAGCTGGCACACGTGCCAAACTGCCCTGTCCATTTGCCAAAACGTCCATGAAGCAAGGATGACCTCATGGACCTCATGGGTGACATCCTAGGCCTTTTAAGGCCAACGTTCCACTGAAAAGGGCACAACCCCCCTAGGTCAAGCTCTGCCAGGGTGCCTCTGGTGGAACGTCCTCCTCTTCTCCGATGCAAAGCCCTTGATCCATCTCTGTCTTGTCTCTGCCCCCTGATGGGGTCTCAACATCCATCTGATGGGCTCTTCAACCCCATGGAGGTTCGAATTGATCATCTCCCCATGTGTACCTGTCCAAATGGTATCTGTCCGTCGGACATGATCCTGCACATCAACAACTATTCCCTCCGTGGGCTCATAAATCATAGGGATCATAGCAATGTTAATCACATCTCATCATCAATATTTAAACACGTGCATAAAATCCCAAATACATTAGTCAAAGCTCAAAAACATTACACAAGCCTGCAATACACATTTGGAGAAAATGACAGGGCGTCCTATTGGGCTAGTGTCCACTAGAAAAGGAAAGTTTCCGGAAGAGACCTCATCCAAGCCATGCAAGTGGGTGATGTGGTCAAGGGATGTCCAAGCAAGTGGGTGCAGTGAGGGCAGAGGATAAAAAGCCTTACCTATGGGTGCCTTTGTAGAAGGCGAGCTGCACCTGTCTTGGATGCAAATCTTTCCAAGCCCATGCCTTTATTTTTTCTTTTTATTCTTTTATTTTTATATTGCTTTTTTCTTCAAGAGGCAAATAAGAGGACACTGCCCTGGTGTGGTGACCAGTGGTGACAACGTTACCCACAAGTACTTTTGTAGAAATGAGAAGGTCGGCTCGTGATGAGACCCCCTTTCCCTTGGCCATGCAACCAAGAGTCACTACCTTGGCGTGGTAACCAACTGGCAGTAATGTCATACTGCTAGATACCCATGGACCTAATAGGCCGGCTCATGATGAGACCCCCTATCCTCTTACTAGGTCTTGTTTTGTTATTTTTACGGGTCCTTGTTTCTTGCTGAGAATCCTTTTATTGCTTTCTCGGGGATCCCTGGGCGAAGCATCTCGAGGTTTTATTCTTAGGCTTTTATTTTTTGCCAGCTTGCTTTTACCTTCTGGGCCTTTAGCCCCTTCTTCCCACGAGGTAAGGTGCACTCATGTAAATAGGTCAACCCATTGCTCGGACAAGTGGAATGGGATAGGTGAGTGGGAAGCAAGATGAAAAAGTGGTGTTGTGAAGGGAGCAAACGATGGCTTTTCAGAAATCCCCCCCTAGTGGCAAACCAAAACCTAAGGACACAGGCTTACTAGGGCATCATGTCAATTCCCCTAGACATGGTCAAGTGGGCAAGTGTAAGATTCAAGCATTTGTTAGAAACAAACGGAATCAAATGCACATATTCAAGGGTTTTGATGATCAAAATAACACATACCATGATACCTGGACTAATTACCTCATGGAGCAAGAACCATCTCTGACACAAGACCAAGCTGATGGTGATGGATGCTGCTACTATTGACAAGATAAAGGCGCTGGAAGAAAGAAAAGGTGGGCCCTTTAGGGCCATGCTAAAGTCAATCCTGCTCTCGATACTCCATGTCTAGGACCTGTGGGCCTTGAGACATGATCTCCTAGTTATCCCTAAAAGTGGGGGATAACAATGCTCACATCCTGCCAAGTGTCCAACCGTCCTCTCCATGAAACCCTAGCCCACTAGATGACATCATGGACTCGCAAGGTGACATCAAGGCCTCCAAAGGCCCCCGTCCAAGTGGGGAAGGGTGGCATGTCAACGTCTAGTCATGCTAGAGTGCCTCCAAAGGTAACGACCTCCTTCCTCAAGGTGCAAATGATGATCACAAGCTTGCCCCAGACGTGGGGTCTCTGCTTCCATCCTTGGGCTCCAAAGCCCTCACGAAGGTCCGCACGAAGTCATCTCCTTGTGAATACTTGTTCACCGGACAAGGTCCTGCAAAGACAAACAAGTACACCCTCCAAGGGTCCATAAGTCACAAGAATCATGCCAAGTAAGCCACGTCTAATAATCAAATCACCCGAATATGTGCATCAAACCCCCCTTTTCAAACTAAAGAAATGCTCAAAGACCTTATACAATTTGTCAAATTTAGGTGTGGGAGGGATGTCAAGGCATCCTATTGGGCTAGTCAATCCCCAAGTCAAAGGTGTTTCCCAAGGGAAACCTATCTAAGCCATGTGTGAGTATGAGGTGGAGTGGTGTAAGACTTTTGGGCATGGGGTTCATGACATACAAGGGTTCATATTATCTCATTTATGGGTGCCTTTGAAGAGGGTGTGTTGCACCTTCGTTTTCAATGCGACCTTTTTCCAAGCCCGTTTATTGCCATTAATTAATTAAAGTCCAAAACAATTGGGTACTTTAAGAGATGGAAAGAAAAGAGTACCACAACATCACTTGAAGCTACAGGTACACAGAGTGCCATATGCATGGAAAGAATGGGACACCGCATACGTGTACACACCTCAACAAGTGGGACATCTATATAATGTGAGTTTGCTTTTGCAGGTGTTTCAGTTATTTTAGGAGAAATATTTCATTATTCTCAAGATCTCTTGGGCGAACATCTAGAAGGTTATGATTTGGCTTTTATCTTTTGCCAACTACATTTCCCTTTGGGCCTTCAACCCCTTCTTCCCATGAAATGAGGTACAATCTCTTCTTGGGTTAGTGCACCCGAAAATCCCAAAAGATGAGGAGATGAAAGGGAGGAAGTATGGAAATTGATAAGTATGATCGAGAATGGTATGATAACTCTTCAAGGAACCCCCTAATAGCACACTATTCTCGAGGGTGACCAACTTACTAGGATGGAATGAAACCCACCAAGGTTAAAAAAGGCAAAGTATAATTTCCAAGCAAACATTCTATAATCAAGAAAGAATTCTTTGCAACATATTCAAATGTTTCAATTATTATGGTGACACTTACCATGATACCGGACTTATTACCTCTTGAAGCAAGACTGAAGATTTTCAGGTCCTATTAAGTTTGCCAACTGGGTCTGTATTTGACCACAGATTGGCTCTAAGTTTCAACTGTTATGTAAAGTTTTTCTGCTGTTTTAGGACAGCCAATAGTCCAAGAACTTCTTGCTGATTTGTTATGGTTGTACTTGCAATTTTGGGTGCTCTAGCATGTAGTTTTAGTAACCAGAAGTTAGCACATGCATACTAAAATAAATACAACACACCTAAAGATCTTTACAGCTGAAAATAAGCAGATCTAAGAGACTAACACACGTCATTTTGTACATAGGTATTTTTGGTCAACATGACCCTGGATAAACCCCCCCCGGGGGAAAACGAGTTTGGGATACATGTCTATATATGAGGAAAGAAGATGGTGGAATACAACAAGTACAAAATATAGACGAACCTGATACAATAGCAGCTTGATCCAAGCTGAAAGACAAGTCCAAAAGAACCAGGTGCGCCCCCCATACAGGCTCTCAAATCCACTGAAACTACTCCAGAAGCAAACTATGAGCTCATAATAGAAAACCCCTCCACAGGAATGAATCTTTGTTGGATGGCCTCCCTCTGCAACTGATCTCCCTGCAATCTGATGGGTAGAAGTCCTCCCCACTACTGATGCGCCCTGTAAAGCAAGTGTGCCCTCCACAATAATGAAACCTCCTCAGTAAATAAACAAGGCTAGATGCTGAATGCCTCCCTCCATGAAAGCATGCGCCCAAGCTCAAGCCTCCTCATGCAACTGACCTCATCTCCAAGCTCCCTCTCTTCCTCTCCAAGTGAGCAAATGAAGTAATGAACCCTCCTTTACCCTTTGTGCCCCTCTTGAACCTCCATAAGGAAACCTAAGTAATGGATGGCTGAGATCATCCCATCTCCCATCTAATCAAGGGTTGAGATCACTCAAATATAATCTCACTCAGTAACCCACTTTGGGTTAAGTTCCCTAAGTTCACTTTATGTCCCTAATTCACCCACAAAGTGAATTAATAGTCATTTTAGGCATAAATGACTAAATTTCACTTTTGACTTAAAACTCCTAAGTCAAAGTGAAATTAGACACAAAGTACAAGGCACAAAGTGTATAGTACATCCCACATGTGTCTAGGAGAGTAGAAACACATGGGGAACACCTCCCAAGGTACAAAACTCAACAAAGACCTACTGTCCTTTGGGGCCAGGTTGGTGTGATGGATGCTGTTGGTGATGTATGGTGGTGCATCAGTGAATAGGAGGGGCCCTTCTGGGCTATGCTAGTCAATCTGGCTCTCGACACTCCATGTCTGCTACTTGTGGGCCTCGAGACATGATCTCCATAGTTACCCCTAGTGTGAAGGGGTAATAGGTAGTCCACTACAAACCCTAAGAAGCATTCCTATGTCTTCTAGTAGCCTCTAAAGATGATATCAAGATGGATTTTGGGTAAAACAGTATGGTAGTCCACTACAAACTCTAGGGCGTTATCTTACAAGAACACAACTAGGGTAGTCCACGACAAACCCTAGAAATATTCTTATGTCCTTTAACAATCTTCAACAAAATGATTAACAAGGGAAGGTAGTCCACTACAAATCTTCCTAGGGCTTCAAGACAAGGTCTATTCAAGAGCAATACAAGGTAACATGCACTATCACCGCTTTGATAAATACATTTACACTTAATGCATCCGAAAAATAAACCAACATGGACTTAGGAAGAGCACTTACTAAATAAATCGATGATCGCCATGAAACCCTAACCATGAGATCATTCATCAAAACTTGAAAGCATCCAAAAGATCATCTCCAAGAGAAGGTGCATAAGTCATCCATAGTGAAAGAGAAGTAGTAGTAGTGATTCTCCACAAGTTGTGATGATTTACAAATGAGGGAGCACTTCCTCTACTTATATGAGGAAACCAAGTGCTTCACCTCTCGAAAAGCCCCTAAAAACATGAAAGATCCATGATATAGGGTGGATAGGTCTAGGTCGACCCCCCAAAATGCTTCTAAAACAATGATACAATGCTAAAACATGAAAATGTCTTCTAAAAGTGCCAAACATGTGAATGTAGAATGCTAAAAGAGGGTGACATTATCTCCTCAAGGGGTGCAAAACTACAAAAGTCACGTCTCTCTCCCAAAAAGGTGCAAAGCATCATCAAAGGTCATGCCTCCTCATCAAGAAGGTCACATCTCCTCATCAACAAGGTTCCAACTCATCATCACAAGTGCTAGGTCGGCCTAAACATGTATCTATCACCCTCAAGCATGACATCACCTCCATATGTGTAATGTCCGAGGTCAAAATCATAACCTCATCAAGTAGGAAGGCTCCGTCACCTCTCCAAGAGGTGTACCATCGTCATCAAAGGACACATCATCAATGCAAGCTCCAATGTCCTCAAGGGGTGTATGACATCATCAAGGGCTCTAGTTGACACATTCGGATCCATATGCAACGACCTAGATTAGAAATGCAATGTCCCAAGTCCAAGAGGTGGTGGAGGATGTCAGGAGGCATGTCAAGTCATCATGTAGCCCAACGCTCATCATCAAGGTTCCAACATCCTCAAGGAAATGTAGGGGAAGCATCACCAATATCCTACAAAGGACCATCTCAAGGGGTGCACTATCAAGAATCAAGTGAGACCTATTATCACGAGATTTGTACTTGTGCAAAGCCTCCACAAGAAACCTATCTTGTGTAACAATTGGAAGTTTTTACCACTGTCACCTAAGTAGATACTTCCCTCGTTTTAGTGATGGAAGAAGGCCCAACACAAGGGAGGCTTCCTTGGTGACCTCAAGGGATCAAATAGCAAGATTAGCCAAGCCTACAACCCCCTATCTTGGTCACCGAAATGTTAGGTCTCTGTCTAGGAGAGGTAAGGAAGGTAACAAAGTAATTGGTTCACTTGTATGAGACAATAAACAATCCAGGGCATACTATAAACAATTACCAGGTTATACGACTCATTAACAACCTTTTAGACACTAGACAAGCAAATAAACTATTGCTGTTGCAAATTACAAGAATAAGACAATGTATAACAACAATTAATCTTTTGTAACAACAATAGGAAAAAGTACCCAGAAATATAGCAATTTAACATATAAATCAAACCTTCAACATGTACAATAATATCCTATTGTTAGACTATGACTTTGAGTAACTTTATCCACTATTTCAAGTATGTATGCAACAATTAAAGTAAACCCTAGTGGCTGTGGCAAACTTTTAGAGTTAGTAGGGTTAGTCAATTCACTTTGAGAGAGAGAAATGCAAATTCTAAAGGCACTTTTCACCACAAGGAGGGTTCTAGATTAGTGCCATTGTATTTTCTAGGGAAAATGGAGTCAAGCATGAAACACTTGAAGAAAGACTTAGATAATTTAGAAGAATGAGGTTCAAACCCTAAGGTGAAAAGCTTCTTGGGCCTTAGGACTGAACCTTCAAGAAAATGATTTCTAGGGTGCAAAGCCTCTTGGGCCCTAGATGCTATTTTTCCTGTTAAAATTTTGGTATGCTCGTTTAACCATAGACAATGTCACATCATTGTCACCCAACCATAGGCATTCACATATGCCACCCACGAGTACACTAACCTTTACTTATAATAATTCCGACAAGCGTACTCCAGAACCGACAGATAAACCCTAGCCATAATACTGCTGCAGCAACAACGCAATAACCATACAAAGATAGCATACCTTATACTAAGAGAAGCATAAGAGAAATACCAAAAGACTAGCACTTCCAGACTAGCACCCCCTCCAGCTGTAGCTACTGCTCCCAGACTTGCGCACCTCATAGTTGCAACTGCACTTCTTAGACCTGCGTACTTCTAAGTGATGTTAATGTTTATGCCATTATTATAGTTCTTTGCATTTCAATAGATAAGAGTATCATAAGAACAAGATCATTGAGAAATACACATTCACAAGAGACACACCATTTATCTTGGGAAACCCTCTAGGGGAAGAAAACCCAGCAAAAACTTCCTTATCATAAATTGCTAATACAATGTTCCAGAGATAACTCAAACCAATACAGATAGTCCTCTCCAAAAGATGCGCCACTCTTCTTCTTCTCTATCACTGGTAAGTTGCAGCTTGCTTCTCAAGAATGAGCAAGTGTGTTGTGTGATAAAGTGAGGCGGTAGCCTCTCTATATATACAAGACTGGCACGTGTGAGGGGTTTTCACTGGCAGGGCCAACCTCTCACTCTGGGTGGGTAAACCCACCTTTAATTTAATTCTGGGTCTCAATAATAACTGTTGGGGCCGACTTCTTATTCTGCCTATTACAATTGTCCAATGATCAATCCGCAAAAGGGGATTTGGTCCTAATACAATTACCGACATGATTAATCCACAATGGGGATTAATCCTATAAATAAAATAACAATAATAATAAGAATACTCTTCCCAGTTACAGTATTTCAACACTCCCCCTTAACAAGAAGGGTCTTCTTCAACAACATTAGGCGAGAGAGGTCTGCATCATCAGTGGCATCAGGAGGACAGTATCGTCAATATCATCTTGAAACATTGGCTAGCAAATTTACGAGTCATCGTAAATTTTCTTCATCGGCAACATCATCATTCTCAAAAGAATGCCATCATCATCTGCATCAATATGTATCAATAAAAATGATACCTCATCACAACACTAGGCTACCACATCACAGTACTACACTGGCTCAATGTCACAGCTGATAAGCTGGTAGCTCAGTGTCAGTCACATCTTGCTTTACGTTTAACAACAAGGTCAGAAGCAAGGAATCATCTTGCTTTACGTTTAACAACAAGGTCAGAAGCAAGGAATCATCTTGCTTTACGTCTAACAACTAGGTCAGAAGCAAGGAACACATCAACATCTCGCTTTATGTCTAACAACTAGGTCAGAAGCGAGGAATCATCTTGCTTTACGTCTAACAACTAGGTCATAAGCAAGGAATCACACATCATCTCACTTTACGTCTAACGAGGTTAGAAGCGAGGAATCATCATCATCTTGCTTTATGTCTAACAACGAGGTCAGAAGCAAGGAATCATCTTGCTTTACGTCTAACAACTAGGTCAGAAGCTAGGAACACACAACGTCATGCTTTACGTCTAACAGCGAGGTCAAAAGCAATGACTCATCTTGCTTTACGTCTAACAGCGAGGTCAGAAGCAAGGAACACACAACGTCATGCTTTACGTCTAACAACGAGGTCAGAAGCAATGACTCATCTTGCTTTACGTCTAACAGCGAGGTCAGAAGCAAGGAA
>ML830204.1:14135-24472 GCA_009831015.1 Picea engelmannii | reverse complement strand
TATTGCTTGGTGGTGGACACTTGGCTTAGATCCAAGATGGGTAGGTTTGCCTCTCCAAGTATAAATAGATCCCTTTTCTCTCTCCCAACTCACCATATCTTGAGCTATTGTTATGCTACTTGATTTACAACTCTCTCTCTCTCTCTCTCTCTCTCATCTCATTGATTTTCTAGTCATTCTAGCTCTTAGATTTTGGTAATAAAGTTCAAGGAGCTTTGGAGGACAACAAGTGGGTAATGCGTATGCTTGCTTCTCTTATGCATATGGAGGTAACCTTGTGTATTTTCTTTGTTGAATCTTGCAATATTAGATCTTGAATAAAGTGTTATTTGAGTAGAGTAGATGGTGCGTATGCCCTTTTGTCTTATGAATCTTATTGCATAACCTAAATTGAAGTGTCGTTTATGTTATTTGCTCTAACATTCTATCTAGTATATGCTTCATCTATAAGGAGGATTGCAAGTTAGCTTCCAAGGTTTCATTGGGAAGACCTTCTAGAAGGGAAGGGTCTCTTGAATCCATACATACTTCAGCCATCTTGATTATTGCTTTGCTCTATATATGCTATACGTCCATCTCATTTTTCAGCTAGCATTAATGGTTTAGATAGGTCAATAATATCTCAAAATTTTATCTTATTTTGTGGAAGGTTCTTGTCCCAAAAGGGGAAGGTTTTTCTTGACTTTGCTTGGTTGTATGTAGCCATCCTAGCAAGAATATCTTGCTGTTATAACAGGTATATCAGATCTGATAGGAGGCTCTTGGCTGCCCCAAAAAGACACATACAACACTCAACAACCCCTTGGGGGACTTGGTAGCTATCTCTCACCTTTCTTCTTTTTTTCTAGCTTAGAAAGTGCACTATTCTTCTTTGTTTGCTTGTTAGATTAAGCTTGAGGTGTAAGAGGGGAAGTGGTACGGCCTCCCCTCTTCTTCAAGCTTGTGGGTAGACTAGGACGTGGGTAGATCTAGCTTGTTTTTCAAATTTTCCTTTTGTTGAGTTTTTCCTAACTTGGCTGTGTGGTTTAGAAGGTGAGGGCACCTTCTCAACCCAACCACACGTGGGTTGTGATTGCTTGCTTGTAGATCTAGCTCATTCTTAGTTTGTTGTTCATTCTCTTGTTATCTCATATCTCTTGCTAAGTTATTTTCATAATAAGATCTACGAAATAACACCCTAATAAGCTAAGATAAGATAACCAATTAAGAACCTACCTAGTTGGGTGAGAAACCCCCAAAGAGGTAAGGGAAAGTGTTAATCCTTATTTTCTTCATGCTATGTGATTGATCTAAGTTGCTTTAATGGTTTAAATGTTTATGCTTTAGATCAGATCTCACGTCTCTTAAGCCCATTGGGCAACACACTTAAAATCTATCTTGCTTAATTGTTTACTTTCATTTCAAGCTCTTATTTTCTTTTAAGCACATATATCTTGATCTCATGCTTTAATCTCATGTTTTATATCTCTTATGGTGCTTAATTAATAAGTGGTTACTGTGTTCATGGTTTAATATCTTAATAGCCATGTCTTAGGCTTGATTCATCTTGAAGTTTCCTTTGATGGTTTAACTTGGCAAACACATTAAATTTTCTTTTCATCTCATAAGGAAAGCTGTTCTTGCCAGTGATTCATGGTATCTAATCAAATAATATGATGTGCATGTGATCTAAATGTATCTATCTCTTTAAGCCTTGTATCTCATTTCTTTCTCATGTGTTGATGCACTCAATGGTTTAAGCTTTAACAACACTTTTTGAGGACTTTCAGTTTCGGCCATCTCATTATTTTGCACTTTTTAAGTACTTTAAAATTCTCAACACACTCTTGTAATCACCTAAAAGTCTACCTAACTATAATATATACTTAATAGACTATTTTAGGGTACCTTAGACCACCATCTCCACCATCTAAAACGGGTTTGAGGAAAACAACGGAGGGTAGTGGCAGGGGACTGTCCCGTGGCGCTCCAGGTGGGTGTCCTCTCCGAGAAGTACTCTTACTGTCAGGGCTGACTGTGGAAGCTAGGGTGGGCCTCGTTGCCTTACTATCTTGAGCACCTGATAGTATTTGGCAACAAGAGGAGGAGGCTTTGGTGAAAGCCAAATCAATTTAAAATCCTTAAGAAAAGCCTAACTATTAATCCCTTGGTCACATCTAATAATATTTTGGGGGGTTTGATAGTAAAGAGTGTAGATTGTCTTCATTCCTTCATAGTAATTGTGCTTAATCTTGATAATCTTGTTGATGAAGTAATATGTTGATGATCTATTGTAAATTGTGATGTGATTGATGCTCAAGTCTTTTTAATCTTGCACACATTAAACATACTTGGTTAGATTGTAATTGTGAGATATCATTCTTTTGTAAAGCTTGTAAATGAATGTATATGATATTCTTTCATTGAGTTATTCTTTATTGTAAATTTGTAACTTATAATTCTTTTGTAATTAACAACCCTTGAACATAGTTGACCCCTTGCCCAATCTTTAGGCACTAGTCTTAGTTGACCTAGGGAAAGGACTTGCTTGTCATGCTAACCCTTACATATTGCATGGTTGCCTTAGCATCTTAGGATTAGAATCCCCTCTAACCTTAACCAATTAAAATTAACTCCTAGAACTTAACTTAATTCATCTGAACTAAGGTCTACCCCCTTTGGCTTCCCTAGGAGTAAGCCTAGATGGAAGAGGTTCCGGTCAAAGTGACAGCGTGGGCTGTGAACCTAGGCATTGTGCCTCTAAGGACACATTAAGTGTGCGGAACTCAAGCTCACGTTTGCAAGTGTGTATAAGGATGGCAACAGGGTCATTTAATCCATGAGATGGGCTAACCTTGGTACCTTTTGAAGTCATATGGAGATAACATCACTCATGGGTCTTTTATTATTGTATGGTGGCATGTTTTATCACATGGAGTGGCCTTTTACATTAATGTATGGAGCCACCTTTTCTTTATTGCAAGTGAAGCTGTATGGTGAATAAACAATTTTATGAGATGGCTAATTTTAATTATGGAGGTGTCCAACACATTCAGTTGTCGTACGATGGCACTTGTATCATGGAGCCATGGGATTGAGCTGTCGTTTGAGCCAAGCTTACATGTGATTGAAGGGGGATGACAATACTTGAGCAATGTTGATAGTGTGCATGATTTGAGTTGAACCAACAGATTTATTAAAACCATTGTTTGTCCTCATTCACAATACAACATGGAAATTGTATGAAGCTGTCTTGTAATATGTTAGAGCCATGTTGGAATGGAGTTGTGGGTTTTCATTCAACATAGAAAAGGGGTGTTGTACGATAAGTACTTAATATCATATATATGTGGAGCTTCCCTATGTTATATGGAGATGTTTTCTGTTCAAACCCATGAATTATATTGAATATACGAGTGGGGGTTGCTACACATGGAATTGCCTTGTATTATGGTAGAGCCGTGATGAAATGAAAGAGTGGGTCCTCTTCTTCACATGGATAATGGGGTGGGGCCTTACAACCGTAGACATGTTTTGTGAGGCGACATTTTCTTTATGGGACAAACAAAGAGACTCCTTGATTTCTCATTGGTGGCACATGGCTTATGTGTTATGTGGGCCGATTCCTCTAATCAAAGTGCCAACCATTGAATCTTGAAGCCATCACCATTTTGATAAAGGAGAGCATGAGGGGGATGCATGGATGCATATGGATGTTGTTGTCTTTTGTTTATACATTAATGCTATGAAAGATTGTGGAGTTATATTGATCCTCTTCACTTATACTACAACTTGCATGTGGAAGGAGTAGATCCATAGTGATTTATTGCACATCTTTGATGTGGGTTAATGAATCAATTGCTTTGAGGAGGTTGTTATCTTCTTGGCTATTTTTGGAGATGGTTTCTAACTAACTCCATTTTTTATTATTGTTGAAATTGTCTAATGGAGTTAGTTAGATGAACAATTAATTGTTTATTGTAAGAGGAGTTGAGCTAAAAATTATATAAGGATTTGCTCTCTCCCTCATTTGTATGGTTGGCAATTTTGGGGATTGAGGAGCTCTCCCCTTGGATTTCATTTGTATACCACATGCTTGGAGCCTAATGGAGAATTGGAGGCATATTTTTATTTAATGTGAGGCCTGGTTGTGCACTTATATTTTATGTCTTTATTTTGTATAAGGAAACTCTTGTAGCGTGTTGTGATTTCCTTTATAATGAACCATGTGTCATTTGGATAGAATAATGTCACAATTTACCCCCCTTATTTCTGTTGTTTTATGTTAGCCTACCGTATAATAAACCCCAATTTTTGCTAGATTAACATAACCTCACATTAGTGACAAATGCTTAAGTATGTCACCTATAGCCTTCCAAGATAGTTTTCTGTTATAAAAATCAGCAAGCTAAGGCTGATTTGTGGCATGCATAGCAGCCCCTATTGCCTTACATTTTCATGCAGTTTCCCTGTTTGATCTATGCTTTCATGACTCCATTTTCCCAAGGTATAATTAGGCACTTGCTCTAGGCCCTAAGGGTTTCTATCTTCATATTCCTTTCCCACACCACTCATTTATTCCAATTCTACTACAACCATTTGTTTTGCTTATTCTAACTCTTCACAAAATCACCTTGAACCTCCACTCTATAACCTTAGCATTCCTATCTTTAGGGAAGGCCCCTTTGAGTTGGAGAAGAGCCAACCAAAAGTGTAGGAAGAGCTACTATGGTGATAGTGGATAGCCTTCCTAAGTGCACAAAACTAGCTCGTTGATGCTTAGGAATTTACATCATATGGGGGTGCTAGATTTTGTTGTAACACAATTAACAACTATGAGCTTAATATCCATGTCTTTGTGCTTTAGAAGCTCTAGCTTTATTAATACCCTCTATGATGGACATCGTCCTTCTAGCATTGTCACAAAAGGTGATTGTTCTACTTTGGATAAATAGTCTTCAACATGATCCAAGGCATTTACCAGATCATCTCTGCATTGAGATGAGTATTCAAGTTCTATCCCCACATCAAAGAAGTTGTCCACAAGTTCATCTTTGTCAATCTTTTCCATTTTTTTAAAATTTCTATCAAAAATCCCTTTTTCCGCTTTCATCAATAACTTTAAAATGTTGAAATGATGGTCATCTTCACTTGTGGTTACTTGACATTATGGTTAAGCAACTTCATTATTGTCTTACTAGGTTATTGTTTAATAGGTAACCTAGTCAACATTATTTTATATTATTCTAGGTGGCTATGGCCAACCTAAGCATTTATGTGGGTCCATAGCTGCCTTATTGGGGAAGGTGCCCCACCTCATAAGTTGTGTGTAAATACACACCTTATGAGTCTTTTATATCAACATCTTGGATTCATTAGTGATTGATTCTTTTGCCTATGGGCACCACATCTCTTCTCTTATTCATGGGTTCACTTCTCTTTATGTGATATTTCTGTTCAAGATTTATGCTGGATTAGGTTCGCTGAAGTGTTCATTGTAGAGACATGATCCATTTATCATCTCCAAACGGTATCAAAACTAATGTGGACTCCCCCCTGAGGTTGGCACACACTAGCCTGAACAGAGAGGAGGTTTGCCAATGACATTAGGGGCATTCTCTCCTTGAATTAGCCGTTTTTCCTTTACACTTATATCAGATTTGATTGGAGGGTGAAAAGGTGTGCTAACAAAACCATGGCTCTCAACTTGTACCCCTCCATACATAGAAACTGCTAATTATAGATGTTGTCGCACAATTTGTACTTGCCCAAAAGCCAAAGGCAAGTGGACGGTAAATTGGCGTAACAAGATGTTGTCCTATCACTGTCACCTAAATAAGACACCTCTTTCTCTTTAGGGATGAAAGCATAGGGGAGACATCCCTAGTGACCTGGGGGTTTGAGAAGACAAAGGTAATGGTATTAAGGAAAGTTGTCCCCTCTCACAAGTCACATTGATCAGAAAGTCCCAAAGGTTTGATAACATGAAGCAAAGATATGCTTAAGTGTACCTGCCCAGAACAAGACAACAAGAAAACACTATTTTGCAAGTAACAATTGATGTTGGTGCTTCATAAAACCTTGGACTTTTCAATAAAAGCAATAAGTTGATATAAGATGAAGCAAACAAAAATTTATAACAACAATCTATATATGATGATAGCTCCACAATTTATGCCTTAAACAAGCTTCAAAATGACCCAAAATGGTAACCTAATAATAGCAATATGCTAGCAGTTGTCAGAAGCTAATAAGGCAATGTAAAAATCAACTTTTAATAATTGTTTTTAGGAGCTTTTACTGCTGCAATATATGGTTGTAGCTATCTTTTGCAACAACAAGAAGTATGTTAGTAAATTAGTCTAATCTAGGGTTAGGAGTAGTTAGTAGATAGCTTGAGGTAAAGGGTTTGGGGGTTGTTTTCATCAATCAATCAAGTGCAAGGTATAAACTAGTGTCTTTAGGGCTAATGGAGTCACTTTTTGCAGCAACAATCTTGAAGGAAATAAATGATAATGTGTGAACTAGAGACAAGAGGGAAAATGATTGAGGTGTTGGTAACCCAAGGCCTCAATCAGCAAACCCTAGAAGGAAAACGACTACTAGGAAGTAGGTAACCCTAGGCCCCAGCTGTTTTCCTACTTCTTTAGCTCAAGTTTGAGATAAATAAAAGCTTGATGAAGCAAGGGTGTTAGAGTGCTACAATGGTAGGGCTTTAGTACATGCTTCAATGGATAGTTTTTCTAGCAAAATCTAGTTGGTGGATAGCTATTGAGATAAGGACATTAACATGTGCTTAATCTCCTAGGGTTTTATACTAGCAATTTCATGATCTTAGTAAATGTAAAGTAAAGATACTATAACCATTCAAAAGAAGAAGAATTGCATAATTTCACTTACATTCACCAAGAATAATCTAGCAAATGCCCTAGTTGAAGACTTTCCACTAAGAAAATACCAAAATACACCAAGACAAGCATCCTCCAAGAGTTTCGCACCACTCAATTTCAGCCAATAAGCCTTAAAGAGGCCAAATTTCAGACCTCACTTGTGTGAGTGAAAGATGATGAAAGAATACAAGGGATTAATCCCTTATTTATACAATCCAAATGACCTTTAATTACAAAATTAGGTCAAAAAGGCCGACATGGCTAGTTACATCAAATATCCAGTTTTTTACATAAATTTGACAAATTAAACCCTAAAACATGCAAACGAGTTGACATCATGCCCTTCTAGGGTGATGTTGGGCCTCCTAGGTGAGACGTTGGTCTCCAGGAGCAAAACGTTAGGCCTTCCAAGGCCTCTGGATCATGCCACATGTGCCACTTGGCACACAACTGCCTCCATCTAATGCTGCGTGAGGTCAAGGGTCATAGAGGTGATGTCATGGGCCTTCCAAGGCCAACGTTCAAGGTGAAAGGCAAGACCCCCGTGGGTCCAGGCCTGCTAGGATGTCTCTGGTGGAACGTCCTCCTCTCTGTTCGGTGCAAGCCTTTGGTATATGCCTTCCCCTAGCTGGGGTCTCAGCATCCATTTGGTGGGATTTTAGCCCTATGGAGGTCCGAGCTAATCATCTCCCTATATGTACCTGTATGTCGGTCATGGTCCTGCAACAACAACAAGTATGCCCTCCATGGGCTCATAAGTCACATGGATCATAGCAATGTCAATCACATCTAATAATCAAGTTACCCAAACATGTGCATAGAACCTCCTTTTCCCAGACAAGTGCTCAAAGGCGTTATGCTATTCTACAAGCCAGGTTTGGAGAGGGTTCCAGGACATCCTATTGGGCCAATTCTCCTTAGGTGTGGGGTGTTTCCAAGTGAAGACCACTCTAGGTCATGTAAGTACATGAGATGGTGTGGGGGATGTTTGGGCAAGGGGTGCAGTGATGACAGGGAAATATAGGTCTCACCTGTGGGTGCCTTTGAAGAGGGTGAGTTGCACCTTGTCATGGATGCAAATGTTTCCTAGCCCATTCAATGCCTTTTTAATTTTTATCTTATTTCTTTTTCTTTCAAGAGAATAGTTGGGGGACACTGTCCTGGCGTGGTGCCCAGTGGTGACAACATTACCCAAAAACATTTCACGGAGATGAGAAGGTTGGCTTGTGATGAGACCCCCTTTCGCTTGGCTATGCCACCAAGAGCCACTACCCTAGCGTGGTGACCATATGAATAGTAGTGTCATACTGCTACATGCCCATGGACCTAATAGGCTAGCTCGTGATGAGACCCTCTATCCACCAACTAGGTCTTGAGTTTTATCTTTTTATGGGTCCCCCCTTTTTCTTGCTGAGAAGCCTTTTATTGCTTTCTCGAGGATCCTTGGGCGAAGCATCTCAAGGTTTGATCTTTTGGCTTTTATCTTTTGCCAACTACTTTTACCCTCTGGGCCTTTAGCCCATTCTTCCCACAATGCAAGGTACAACCCTTTACTAGCTTGGCAAACCCAATGGCTGAACCAATGTAGGGGATAGATGAGAGGGAAGATGATGAAAAGTGATAAGCATGGTGGGAATGGACGATGACCTTTCATAAACCCACCCAGTGGCAACTCAATCCTAAGGGAACCAACTTGCTAGGGCATTCTATCATCCCCCCAGGTATGGACAAGTTGAAAGGCATAAAGTCCAAGCACACGTCATGAAGCAAAAGAGAATCAAATGCACATATTCAAATGTTTTAAGAATTAGAGTGACACATACCATGATACCCGGACTCATTACCTCATGGAGCAAGATCCACTGCTACTTCAGAACTAGGCTGATGGGATGGATTCTGCTACTGCTCACAGAATGGAGGCGTTGAAGAAGAAGGATGGGCCCTCCAGGGCCAAGCTCAAATCAATATGGCTCTTGGTACTCTATGTCTAGGACTTGTGGGCCTCGAGACATAATCTCCTTAGTTATCCCTAGGATAGGGGATAACAATAGACATACCCCAAAAAACAGTCTTCCTCAAAAAGTAAAAAACAAGAAAGTGAGAAAGACTAGTATTGGAGAGATGGAGCATCAATCTATCTCCTGAAAAAGCAAAACGTGAAAAAAGAAGGCAAGACTAATCGTCTTGCATGCATCTAAAACTGGTCTTGTTGGACTCACTTTTTTTTTTAAGGATGAAGAATATGTAATCATTTCTGACATACAGGCCCCTAATCCCTAGGGACTAGAAAAAAGCAAACTACGAAAAATAATAGTTTTCAAGAATCTGATGAAATTGACTTTGGAAGGGACCTTGATCAATGTCAAAGTCTAGATGCATTTGAAATGAGATTAGTGTGATGGGATCTTGTTGATTCTTAACCATCTAGCCGCACAGGTACTACTGGGGTTTAACAATGGCCACTCAAAGGGACGACATCCCCTTGCAGAGTTGTTGGGAATCATTAAATCTTTGTACTGTGAATATTTGCAATTGATCGATGGAAAATTGGTCTGTGACAAAGTACCTGTCCATTGGGCTATGGAGTCAATTGCATGGTACCTTGGCTACTCAACTAAAATGAATTAACAACCATGCCTACCTATCTGCAACCACAACCTACAACCCATCCAAATAATATGCTCCTGCCACTAGAAAATCAACTAAAGTCGACAGTCGGGAGAAAGTCACCTTTGTTGAGTTTAGTACCTGAGGAGGTGTTCCCCCTGTGTTTTCCCTCCTTAGCACATGTGGGAAAGTTATTTGGCACTTTGTCCTAGTACTTTATGTCTGTTTGTACTTTGACTTTGGTTAAAGTGCATTATGTCACTTTTGGCTAAAGTGAACATTAAATTACCTTTTTGGTGATTTTGAGGAGACATGAGTTGACTTACGGAATTAACCCAAAAGTGGGTTTTGAGATTACATTTATGAGGAGTGATCTCAACCTTTGATTTGGGATGATCTCATCCATTGGATCTTAGGTTTCCCTATTCTTGCGTAAAGAGGGGCAAAAGGCTAAGGGAGGGGCGCATTGTTTCATGAGGCTTTTGCTTGTGTGAGGAGGAGCTTTGAAGCTTCGGAGATGAGGTTTTGTGCATGAGGAGAGGAAGAGGAGGCCGCTTGCATCCAGTATTGGCAGCTTGGAGCAGCATTCTTCCTTATTTTATTGGAGAGATTCTTCACCAGAGGAGGGCGCATGGCTTTGGCAGGCTGTTTGTCACCTGGAGGGATTTCTAGCCATCAGTTTTCCTTGATGTCAGTTGCAGAGTGACCACAGCAGCAAGAGCATCATTCCTGTGGAGGGGTTTTACATTCTGGCATCTCAGTGGATTTCTGGAGCAGATCTGGCAGTTTCAGAGGGGGCGCACCATCCATTTGTGCATCTGGCAGTTTGAGCTTGGATATCTTCTTCATTCTGGAGTTGCT
>ML830203.1:29079-47903 GCA_009831015.1 Picea engelmannii | reverse complement strand
AAGTAAGGAAAAGGAGGAGGAAGGTGTAAAACCTAATTTGGTCTGATAGGGTCTTTAAGCTGGTTGATTAATGGGTGCCAAAAGGTGCTTATTTCTAGGCCGCCGTCCCTATTTATATTGTTAGGGTGTTTGATTATTTCTAAGGCTTCTCTTAGGCGTCTCTTGTAGTAATGGTCCACCAACTATGGATTCTCCGGCAAATGAATTTGAAATAATAATAATTTTTTTTGATACGAGACAGATGGTAATGATTATGGGCTATGATTACACAAGAGAGGGGGCTAAAGGGGGTCCAAGGGGTTACCCATTTATATTAATCCAAGCCATTTCATATTAAAGTTTACCTCATTTGAAACATAAAAATAAGTTATTGAATGATGTAAGAGTGGTAGGTGAGAAACATATTATCACTAATTTATGGCAACATGGGCTGAGTACAACTAGTTTTTGGGAAATGTGAGAATCAAACATGCATGAGAGGAAAATGAAATGTGAGTGTCTTTTTTGGATAGTTTTTACATGTTGATTTTGGGAAGCAAGAGGAGATCTAGGTGCTAAGAAAGAGAACCAACCATACTGTGTGTTAGAAAATTCATGAAAGGGATTAGTTTTATGCCTAGCTTTAGGCTGTAATCATGTAAGTGATTTTTCTTGTTGAAGAAATGACTCAAGAGCCTTGATAAGGATGCCGTGAGCACTCAAAATTACAACTAAGAGTTCATGGAGTCCCCAAATATGATATTTGATATCAAACCATGTGCACTAGATACTTAGAAGGAAGTGGGAAGGCTCAAGGGACTATGTGGTAGAGAAGGGGGATCCCATTCCTTGGGTTGTGAAGGTTGAGGGGAAGAAAGTCGACAAATTGGAACTAATTTTGGAGTTTTTAATATTGGGGTTTTTGTTGTGGAGAGTGGACAACCAAGAGATTCGTTCCTCCTTTTGGAATCATAGCCTCAGCTTTAGGGTGGCTTTATTTTGAGAGAAAATGAACAACATGCCCATGGTTGGGAAGAATGTCCCTTGTACATAGCCAATTGGTTCTTCATAAATAGATAAGTTTTTTGTTGTATATTTTATCATGTTAATTCCGTTGTGTGATTGTCTTATGTGAATGATGTGTTTTTTGTGTTCTTGAATGGATGCATTCACGAATTTTAATTTTCTTTTAATTGCATGGGGATTTTTATTATGATGCTCACATGTATTTTATTTTGGGTTTAATAACAATGTTTGTGACACAACCAATATGTGGTGGGCCACATTATGGTCTGATGAATGAGATTCTCTCCTAATGGACGTGAATACATTGATAGGATATTTTACTATGTAATTAATTGATCTTGTGTTTGTCATAGTTTCTATGTCTATTTTTCTTCTAACCGTTGTGAAAAGTTTATATTTTTGCAGAGATAAAAGAAATTGACATTTTGTAGCATTAGATTTAGGTCTTAAAAATTATATAATAATTCATGAAGAATGATGATTTCTAGTGTGTTTAGGTATCTTAGCTTCCATAAAAGACAATGTAGCTTTGTGCACTTGTATACATTTAAGAGTATTCCTTTGGCCATGTGCAAGTTTTGGTAGGTGTTTTAAAAGTGGAAGTCATATTGGCATCTTATAGAGGTTGAAAACTATAAATGAGAGATTGAACGACCTCGCATAATTGTTGAAAAATCTTGGAAGGACAATGGATTAGATTGCTTCCACGCATAAACCATTCAAATGTATGTTGTAAATCCTTGTTTACAAAGCATTTACCTCTTCACTAAATCATTTAACTCTTCACTAAATCATTTGGGGAGTAATGTCTCAATATCAACATCGTTCCCATAATTGAAACCCAACTATAACACTATATTATCTTCTTCTATATCTCTTTCATACTGATTCATTTCTACCTAAAATGTTGAGGGACCAGGATTTGATGCAAAGAATGACGTGCCATACATTGAACTCACAATTGAAATGTGGAGTGGTGGAGCATGACTAGATGTCAAAAATATTGAAGCCAAGGTAATTGATGTAGAAAATGGTGTGTCAACTATCAAATTCCTATTATTTAACTCTTTTCATGAGGAAAAAATTATTGTCTCATTTGTCAAACTCCTACACTTCATTTGTAGAGGGGGGATAGGAATGGTTGTCTCATGCTTTCAGTGCCTATGATTCCATATTTGTTCCCTTTCCTTTTCCTTTTCTGATAAAATATTTCTTTGGGTGTAGGAACCTTTATATATACTTTCCAACTTCTAATGCATATATTGCTCATTGAAAAATATGAGAGACTTTTTTTTTTCTCTGTAAAGATGTGTAAAAAATTATGGGAAACATAACATTACATTATTCTATATGCGATTGTTACATTTTTTTTTGTCTTAGAGTGTAGAGAAAAGGGATTGAAGTGAAAATGGATTTTTTTTATCTCAATAATATGTACATATTAAGTTTGAAAACTAAACCCACAATCCCCCAATGTGACCATGAACTCTTCGTAAACAAAAAATAATTATAGTATATAGGTTGTAAATGACCCCTTCAAGGATCAACCACCATGAACTATGACTTGAACTAGGATAAATGACCTCTCTAGGCTTCCTTCACTTCTTGGACTCAAAGGCCATTTTGAGGCCTCAAACCACCACATGGGAATATGAGAATTGTCACAAGGTATTGTGCACCATGAATGGGAATTAGGGTCTTGACAATGTTTGGGGAATAAAATCAAGGGTCTTAGGCCCTAAATTATGCTAATGGGGTTCAAGGGTTATGAATGAGGCCTTATACCACCAAACATGATTACTACAAGGGATATTTGGCCTTTCACTAGGAATATGACCATTGTCAGGAGGTATTATGCACTAGATATGAGTCACATTATAATTCTTTATTATTTATGTTATAAATTTTGATGGGTTTAACCTTTTCCATTTTTTTTATATGTTTCACTGGTAGAAAGAAAAGCATACAAAATAAAGAGAAAACATTCATTATGTTTTTCCCCTCCAGTGTTATGTGCACACATAATGCCATAGTTTTAGCACTTATTAAATTTAATATTTTATTAAAAATATATAAAAACATCATGAATTGTTTTGGGAAAATAATGTCACACTAGTACTGATTGCCCTTTATATATCTACAGATTTTTACAGATAAAGACTATCAATTACTCTGTATAATGGTATGTGCATATCAACATATATGCATTTTATTATGCTCAAATTTTAAAAATTCACTTTTAGAAAAAAATCTATTTTTAATAATTACATAAATTTTCCATAAATGAAAATTACATATTATGATAACTTATTCAATTTATACATTTTATCTTTTTACATCGCCTTAAAATTTGTTGTGGAGGTACCTGCAATTTTCATTCAAAGTCATAGGTTTACTATTTTTTTTAGTTTTATGTCGTAACTAATGCGTCATGAAAGGTACTCATGATTGCAGATCAACCTACTTGTTATCCCAAGAAAGAAACCGTCGTGAACTTGCAAACAATGAGAAAAAATATAGCATATGCATTGTGACTTGCCATGCTTATTAAAACAAATCTGTAATATAATTTTTTGAAAGCAAGTCAAAAAATTAACTAAGGGAAGAAATGCTTAAAATAGATAAAATTAAGCAGAATAATTCCTAGAAGGCTACATGAATTGCAATAGTAATGTATTTTTTGAAATATAATATGATTTGGAAAATAGAAAATTTGAGGGGAAAGGATACCCTTGCCAATAAGAAAAAAAATAATTTATTTTAATATACAACCTTCATGAAACCATAGGATATGTAACTTGCATCCTAAAGAAAATTAGTTGGAATGGAATGAAGACATTTCAAAGTATTCAAGGATAAGAAGTATTAAAATCTTCAAATAATAATACTTGAAGTGATGTACACATAATAAATGGGGAAGATATCCAACCACATTGAGTTAGAATGTTACATGTTGGAATTGTGACAACAATCAAAACCAATCAACGATGGTGGTTCATGTAACAGTGGTAGTTCTTGAACTGGCGTAACGATGGTAGTTATGTTGAATATAGTATACATTTGTGTAGCCCTAAGGGGCATATGAAATGTTTTGTAATCCTATTATGAGAAGATTGTAATATTTACATTTGAGCAATAAGAATACCAATACCTTACCCTGTGAATGTTTCCTTGGCATATTGTCAGGGTTTTACAACATAAATCTGTGTCTTGTTATTCTGCTATCTTGTTTCATTTTTATGTTATTTATTCAAAATTAACTTGCGCTGCAATTTTTTCTTATGTGGTCTCACTTTTAAAACAAATGGTATCAGAGCTCATATCTCATATTCTCATTGAATAGAGAAAATATGTACATCTCCACGAGGTGTTGGGGTTTGAGAGGCATGCCACTTGATGGCTTGGATTTGGAGAGGATGTGTTTGGAGATGATTTGTATATAAATAGCGGTGTTTACTGAGTTGGTGTCTAGTTTTTTAGAATCACCGATGGAGGGAAAACCAATCTCAGTAACCAACACCAGGATTCGATCAAGACCAATCAAGGCCATGTTGGTTACAATGGTATCGATGAGAGAGTCAAAGAGGTTGGTGTATTAGAATCCATTTTGGGGGTCATCTCTATAGTTCAATGGATCGTATTGAAAGAGCATGAAGCCTAGTGGGATGGTGGGCTCTGATATGTAGATGAGGTAAGGGTATCTGTTCGCTAGGAAGTAGCTATTGATAATGGGGTCATGATGGATTCTATAATGGTGTCATAGAAATGGGAAACATAGGGAGAGAAGGCATTTGAGCCACATGTGAGAACATCAAAGGAGTGCATGGTGGGGATGGAGATGATCATCAGGTCGAGATCACATAGTCTAAGGTGGAGGTTTTTCATAGTCGAGACTAGGAATTCAATGAGATTTGGTGTGAGGGAGAAGATTTTGTTTCCCACTAAGATTGAAAATGAGAGGATAGTGGAATTTGTAAGTGCCAATAAAAGAAGAAATGGATATGGTGAGTGCATTCCCATGGAGTCATGAAGTTAATAGGAACACTGAATAAATAAATAATACTTATTATAATGAATTTGAAAATTTAATTACATGTAAATGGGCATATTAATGTAAGACCTGGTTAGGCATGCATACCCCTAGTAAATTATTATTAAAGTCTAGATGTAGACTTAGGTGATAGTGGGGGGATGGGGGGGGGACATGTTAGATTCATAGATACCCTGGTTATAAACTTTGAGGGGGTTAGGACCTAGATAATTACCCCAAGTCAAGTTTAAAAGGGGGAAATGTTGGGTTAAACTTGACTCGGTGAAAGATTCAATGAGTTAAATCTATTTTAGGTCAACAATGGTGATTTTTGGGCCCATGGAATTTGGTAGCCCATGGTATTGTGCCCACTGATTGCATGTAATGAAAATTTTAAAAGGATTAGGATAATCCATTGTAATATTCTTGGAGGTGAGGGGTGAAGGATCCAAATATTAGGAACCTTTACAAGATGGAAGGGAATAATCAAACATATGAAGCAACAATGCTATCTAAGGAAGAAAATGATTCTACTCATTTATGACATCAATGGCTAGGACATATGAGCAAAAAAGGGATAAAGGTATTGATAAATCATAAGTTACTTCCATATTTAAAGTTTTTGAATATGAATTTATGCAAGAATTGAGTTTCTGGGAAGTAGTGTAGACATAAGTTTAAATAGATAGTCATACAAGTAAAGGTATTCTAGATTATATCCATTCAGATGTTTGGGGGCCATCCTATACAATTTATTTTGGAGGATCATCATACTTTGTGAAATTTATAAATGATTACTGTAGAAAGGTGTGGGTATATATTCTCAACATAAAAGATGATTATTTTAATGTATTTAATCAATTTAGAGTTTGGGTTGAAAATAAATCTGGTAGGTTAATTAAGTGTTTAAGAACATATAATGGAGGTGAGCTCACATGTTTGGAATTTGAAAATTATTGCAAGGAATCTGGGATAGAAAGGAATAAAACCATAGTTTACACTCCCAAGCAAAATGGAATGGCTAAACACATCAACATGAGTCTTCTAGAGAGATCAAGGAGCATGCTTATTAATACCAAGTTGCAGAAAATGTTGTAGGCATAAGAAATCACTACAACTTTCTATTTGGTAAATTGGTCACCACCAATTGCAATAGATTGTAAGATTCTTGAAGAGGTATGGACATGTCATTCTTGTGATTACTAATATCTAAAAAATTTTGGTTGTGATACTTATACTCTTATTTCTAAAGATCAACGTTTTAAGTTGGGCCCTAGATCAAAGAAATATATTTTTGTTGGTTATGATTATAGAGTTAAGGGATACATATTATGGGATCATACTTCCCAAAAAATCATCATTAGCAGAGATGTAGTATTTGATGAATCCCCTCTGATAAAATCATACATAGTAGAAGTTGAAAAGAAATAGGAGCAAGTACCAAAAAATTGACAAATTTAGTTGGAAACTTAGCCATCTATAGAAAATAGGTAGTACGAAGTAGACGATGATGCATAAAATATATAGGAAAACATGGAAATTCCACAACCAAATCCGAGGAGATAGAAACGAGGCATAAATCCTCCTAATAGGTATGAAGATTATATTTCATCTATTTCTTTGATTTCTAATAAAGGGGAACATTGTTATCAGGAAGTGATGGATTTTATTGAAAGTGTTAAAGGGAAAATAAAAATAAAAGAAGAAATGTATGCATTGGAGAAGAATAAAACATGAGACTTGGTAGAACTCGCAAAGGGAAGGAAAGTTGTTGGTTGTAAATGGGTCTACAAACTGAAAAAGGGTTTTGATGATAAAGGTGAAAGGTACAAAGCAAGACTTGTGGCAAATGGGTATTCTCAAACAAAAGCATTATATATATATATATATATATATATATATATATATATATATATATATATATATATATATGTGTGTGTGTGTGTGTGTGTGTGTGTGTGTGTGGAACAATCAGAAAGGGTTTGTTTAGGAGCACAAAAGAATAATTGTTTGCAAACTCAAGAATTCATTGTATGTCTTGAAGCATTCTTCCAAGCAATGTTACAAGAATTTTGGTTCCTTCATGGTGATCCAAAATTTTATGAGAAGTGAGTATGACCATTTTGTTTACTTCAAAAGTTTAGAAAATGATATATTAATTATCTTGGTGTTATATGTTGATTATATTATTGTAGCAAGAAAAATCAAGGTTGAGATCAACAATTTAAAGGATGAGTTAGCTAGGACTTTTGATATGCAGGATCTAGGACCAACAAAAAAAAATTTGGGCATAAAAATACACAGAGACATGAAACATGGTAAGCTTTGGTTTGTACAATATAAGTATGTGGAGAATATACTTATTTGATTCAATATGAATAATGTGAAATCAATAAATATCCTTTTGGATTCCCATTTTAATATTTATTCAAGTTTATGTCCTAGTAATAAAGAAGAAAAGGATTATATATTTCGGGTACCATATGCTAGTGTAGTAGGAATTTTAATGTATGCAATGGTATGTACAATACCATATATTGTTGGAAATATTTTCATTGAGGTGTTTTCTGATGTCAACAGATGATGTCATTATGATGTGATGATGAGTTGTTATGAACAAAATGCAGTGAAATCTATCTAAATCTCATGAGAGACAACATTTTAAATTTCATGAGACCAGCGCATATGCAGAAACACCATCGAGATCGAATTCCCAACAGATCAATGATCTTGATCAGTTAGAATCCAAGTAAAAAACCAAAAATCTCAGAAGGGAAATCACATTGCAATGATATAAACAACATGCAGAGGAATCTACCAAAAATATCAGAATGGAAAGCGCATTACAGAAATGGGATCGGGAGTGAAATACCCACAGTAAAACTACAAAAAAATCGACGGAGAATATTTTCTGTTGATATAGATTTCGAGACAAACCTAGATCGTCAGATCTAGGATATATAGAGGAGAACCTTCAGATCAAACATTTGATTAAGTCCTGACCATCATATCTCAATAAGGGCAGATCAATGATGGAGAACCATTGTGGGATGCAAGGGTTGAGTTAACGATTTCACAACTTTTGGTTCCAAAATATCCTTGATCATTGATATACTACGAGATCATTCTTGATCATTAGATGAAGTCAAGTTGCTAGAGTTTTTCTCGGGGAATCTCACTTCAGGAGAATTGAGAATTTGGAAATGGACAACCCAAAGTCCTTAAGGCCGAAATAAATATAGACCATTGATCTAGAACTGATCACAACCGTTAGATCTAAGAGGAGGACATGCATCATCTGAGGAGATTCATGTAATCAAGGACAAGTGGTGCAATTAGATGGTGACAAGTGTTTAGGTCCATTTTTCATTTTAGGTTATGTAAGTCATGAATCTAGGTGACACGTGGCAACCGCTCAGCCAATACCAAGTCAACAGTGACGTCAACAAGTTACATCAATCTGGGAGTTATTCCTTCAGGGGAAACCATCAACTACCTGAAGCACCTAAGGCCGAAGTAAATAATTACCATTGATATAAGATCCTCCAATATCAACCATGACCATTACATCAAAACATAACGTAAGCTCTCCCATATTGATCACTTCGATGCTGACCAACTCTGGTGGAAATTGGAAAAACAATTACTCGGACCTCTGAACCTCCGAAGTCCCAAAGTCCCGAAGTAAATGAGAACCATCCATCTCAATATTTTATTAAGTCACAACCATCGGATTAAGCAGTGGAAGGATAAAGTAAGGATTGAATCTAGACCATTGATTTGGTTCTGGGATTCATGCTAACCATTGGATCAATCCTTGTGAGAAGTGAACAAGAATCATCTACTCAATGGAAGATCAGGTCATGGCCATCGATTTGGTTGAATCCTATGGAAAAGACAAGATAATCCATCTAAGGAAGAATGAATATCGATCGTATAATCTACTTTAGAAAAAAATTCTCCAGAAGATTGGATGAGAGAGAAATTGCCTGAAGGATGAAGTACCGATGGACTAGGTTCCAACCGTTGGTCATGGGTTATGAAAAAATAATCCACGAGGCATTGGATACATTGCTTAATTAATAAGCCTATGGTATTGCACTATTGGTCAAATGTAAATGGTTTGAAGGAAGCGCCTCTATATGATTCAATTTCTACAACAGTTGCAAAGGCATGGAATTGAGTTAAAGAAATCGATCCATACATGTGATCGATTTAAAATCACTCTCACTGAATTAACAACCTACACAATGATGTTTGAATAATAATAAGTATTATTGTTAATTTAAAATTAAGAGGTACGATGGTCCAAACAATGGGACACAATGCTTCATAGCTCACAATAGTTGGAAGAGTATATAAATGAGAAAGAATGGTGAGAATAAAGTGTCTCTGAATTCCAGATCAGAAGATCAAAACATGAGCAAAGTCCAAGAAGAAGAACTAATGATTTTTATGAAGTGAAGGCAGAAGGGAGGAGCACATAAGGATTCATATCCTTTAAGTGTAAATTAAGGGAGTTGGTGCTTCCTAGGGTTGGTTCCTTGAAGAAGGGGATTTGTTTCTTTTAGAGTTGATGCTCTAAAAAGTATTGGTTTCCTTCACTATTCTTCATAAAAGAGTTGTAATTCCTATTAATTATATTTATATAATTGATATTACAAACAAGTCTATTGTTGATCTATTGTGGTAATTAACAAAATATAAATGTAATTGCTAATTGTTGAAAAAGGGTAATATTGATTCACTCCCCCTCTCAATATTCCAACAATTGGTATCAGAGAGGGTGCCTTCAACACCATATAAACAACTGGGAGGTAGGTATTGAAGATGGATCAATAAGAGGGAATTTCTGACAACAAAGCACCATTGTTCAATGGAGGTGGCTATGCTCTATGGAAAATAAGGATGAAATTTTTTATGTTGGCTCTTGGTTTTGATATCTGGCAATCTATTGTAGATGGTTACACTACACAAGCTACTCCACCCAAAGATGTTGTAGGAAAGAAAATATGCAATGACATCTCAAGAGAAATTAATGCAATTCTAGGAGGGTTGACAAGTTTTGTATGTGTGAAGGTTATGCATTGTAAGTCAACCAAAGAAATCTAGGACAAATTGGAGGTTGTATATGAAAGGGATAGAAAAGTCGAGGAAGCCAAAATACATACCTATAGAACTTAGTTTGAAAATATAAAGATGAAAGAAGAAGAGAACATTGTTGAATACCTTCATAGGATAAATGAAGTGGTTAATTCAATTAGAGTAGTAGGAGAAGAACTTATAGATAAACCTATTGTGCAAAAGATACTAAGGTCATTACCTATGAGATATGATGCAAAGATATCTACAATTGAAGATAGGTCTGATATTGACACACTCACAGTTGATCAACTTCATGTATTTCTTATAGGATATGAAACGAGAACAGGAAATGCTAAATCATAAAAAAAGATAAACAACCTTTAAAGAATCTAAAACAAACATGAGGAAGGATCCAAAGACCAATGATGAGTCAACATATATATCTGATGAGGAAACTGCCAACTTCATAAAGAAACTCAAGAAAGCGATAGGGAAATACAAAGGAAAGATTCCCCTAATATGTTTCAACTGTGGAAAAGCTGGACACTTTTCCAATAAATTTCCCCATCCTAAGAAGGAGGAAAGTGATGACAAAGAAACCTTCAAAATTTAGAAGAAAATCAACACTAATAATAAAACGAAGTTCTACAAGAAAAATAAAACATTCTTTACCCAAGATGACAATAGTTCATCAGAAGAAAATGAAGAAGACAAACCAGAGCTCCTATTTATGGGAATAAAAACTCAAAATGATACACATTCAAAAGATGAAGAAGAAGTGAACTTTAAAGAGGAAATCGTTAGTGTAATTGAAGAACTAAGAAAAACTAAAAAACAAAACAGGTTACTAAGGGAAGAGATTTTTGAGATTAAAGAAGCTACTAAATCAAGAGAGAGGGAATTTTCCAAAAGCATCAAAGAGTCATAACAGACCATATGTCATTTGAAGTCCCAGCTCCTGAAAGATAATAAAATTGAAGAAGTCATTTTACAACAACTTAATGATAAAAAACATGTGAGAAACTAGAAGTTGAGATTAAGCTGCTAAAAAGTGAAATTGAGAAAGAAAAGAAGGGATCACAATTTGAAAATAGTTCAAATATCTTGGATAAAATTATCAGTAGTCAAAGGTCACCAAAAAAAAAGAATGGTTTGGGATATATTCAAGAATCAACTTATACATCACAAGGATCTGTCAAGAAACCAACCAATTACACAGATCCTCTAAAAAACTAATTAAGAAAAGAAGATAATAGGGCAAAGATGATACCATTGAAAACTATTACACATAAACGAAAATCAATACTCCCTACTAGAGTAAAAGATGACAAGAAAAATACAATCATCATAACAAATTCCCCTAAATATCTATTTATTGGATATTGTTACTCTTGCAATAATTTTGGACATAAGGCAGTACACTGCAAACCTTATGGGCAATACAATCGCAAACATGTTAAAATATATAAGAACAATAAGTACAATACAGAGAAGAGAAATTATAACTCATTTTATCCTTTGGAAGACTTCAATAGTGAATTTCAAAAATGCAACAACTATGTTTATAAAACCAGTGAATGTATATTTCCAAAATATCATAAAAAAACAAATATTTCCCATAATAAAAAAAAATGGAAGAAAAAGAAAACATAGTGCAATGTATCCTTATATGAAAGAAATCAAGGATGTTAGTGGTATATAGACAATGGATGTTCCAAACACATGAATGGATATCAAATTAAATTTCTCAAGTTAAATAAGAAAGGAAAATGAAAAGTAACCTTTTGTAACAACCCTCAATGATAAGACTACAAGTGACACAACACCAAGCTTAAATCTTTGTTGGCCCTTGACCAAGTTTTGAGGAACACTTGGTCATAATTGACCATTTTTGGGACTTCGAAAGCCTATTGAAGACAAGGCACAAAGCGAAGCAGAAATTGCGGAATCTAGGCCCCCTTTTGGGTCCTTTTTGGGTTTTTGGGAATATGAAATGGGAAAGGGATGTCGGCCAGTGGGTTTACCCATGCTTAGGCCCAATTTTGTAATGTATAAATAGAAGGATAGGCAATGTAATAAGTAGTAGATGCCATTTCTTAGTGCAATTGGTAGTGCATCTATGTGATGTTGAATAAGTGCTCTGTGTGAACTGTGTAAGGCTTGCAAGGCTAAGTGCAAGTTACTGTGAGGTCGCTATAGAAAGCTAAGTGTTGTAACGAAAGGAAGAAGGATCTAGCGAGATGCACAGATCTTATATCCTATGTGAAGAAGGGTTTTGGAGGCTTTGTGCTTGTAACATATTGAAGATGATAATAAAGAAGAAGATCTTGTGGATGTACCCCTAGGGTGGGGGTGAACCATGTAAATCTGTGGGTTATGCTCTGTGCTTTGATTCAATGTGTTTATCTTTTCTTATGTTATGTTCTTTGATATATCCACTTATTCTCTATGCTTATTAGATATATATGATTGTTAGATCTGATGTGTATGAGGATGCTTAGTGCTGATCTATTGGATCTGATATGGGTTACTATGGTTAAGTGCTAAAATACTATAGATTTGAGTGTACACCGCGATGCGCTGTGTTGTCGGCGAAGTATAATAAGGGTTGAGTATTGATGAATGATCGATGCTAAGTTCTCTGTAAATGATATAATCACAGATCTATGTCCTAGCTAAGGTTCCAGACACCTGAGTCATGCAACCACCCCTGCCTCTACCTCATGTGAGACTTCATCTGCTTCGCAGGTGTTGCCGAAAGGACCGGTAGTTAGGGATTTGTTGGTGTGTTCTTGAGCGTTGAACCTTGGGTCTGCCCCTGTGCCAACAAATGGTTCCATTGTCGGGACCTGAAACTGTGATTGCTGGGAACTGAGGAAGAAGAAGATTTGTGCAAAAGAAATCTCTGTGCATAGATCTGTTGCCCTAGTGCGCAACTTTTTACTCGACTTGTGAAGATTTGTGCCAGGATTAAGGTCATATATGAAGAAAGGAATATTAGATTTGAAGAAAAGAAGCGAGATCTGAACACTCTGTGCTCTAAGAAAAGTAAAAGTGGAAATTTTTGAAAGAAAGAGGTCAGATCTACAGAAAAGAGGTAAGATATGTAAGCTCTGTTCTCTAATAAAGGTAATAATAGTTAAAAGTTCTTAGATATGGAAGATTTGTGCTCTATATAAGTAAGAGAAGTGAAATTTTTTGTTTCTAGAGAATGGATCTAGGTATGCTTGATAGATTCTATCCTAGCTTAAAAACTAGGGCATTAATATATATGAATAGATATTATAAGTATAATGATAGATATGTTATACCTATGCATAGAAAGAATGTTTGGACTAACAAATGGATGCAGGATCCTAAAATTCATTTTTTGTAGGTTAGCTATCACGATTCTAGTGCATTGTACAAAAGAGGTTGGGAATCATTTAAAACAAAGTGAGGATTAATCCTATGTTACAGTTGCAGAAAATGAGGCCATCTAGCTAAGGAATGCCCTGGTAGAAGACCTAGTTGTCTCTATTGCAAAGCTATGGACCATGATGTATTGGATTGTCGTAGAATGATCACTAAGCTTGAAAGGATAAATTTGAATCCAGAAGACCATAAGGAAGATCTAGAAAAGGCAGAAACCCAACAAGAATCAGAGAAAGTATTAATACATATGAAAGAAACCCTGAAGGAACATAAAGATGTTCGATTACCATAGATCTTCAAAGAAAAGGAGCAATTCGAAGCAAGAATAGGGGACTTCGACATTGGCTATATTCTTGATGAAGAAACACAAGTGAACATTATTCCATAAATAACTTGGGAAGCTATAGGGAAGCCTGCCATGATTCCTTCATTGGGAGGAATAAGACTATTCAGAGGAAAACTGATGATGTTATGTGGAAAAATCGCTCAAATACCTATGACAGTCAATGCAAGTTCGATAGAAGAATATTTTGAGATTATCAAATTCATTGAGGAAAATACCCCATTTACTATGCTACTCACAAAACCATGGATTGAAAGAGATCAATCCAAAAAGAAGGAAGAAGAAGAGGTTTTAGAACAATAGAGACAAGAGTTAAAATATTTCATGACTAAAAGGATTGCACAATTGATAGAAGAATAGGAGAACCACTCAAATTCATCTGACACTAGAAGCCCAGATTTCGAGGTCAAAGCTACACAAAAGGCTGAAATTTCTACCCTGGACAAAGAAGAAGTGATATACCTAAACCTAGGAGAAAATCTCACCAACACGAAGTGACTATGTCCTAGGAAAATAAGAATAAAAAATGGGAAGAGAATCACCGAGATGAAGCTCACTAGAAAGAAGGCTAGAAATCTAAGTAAGAAGAAGGCTAAGATTGAAAAATTATAGAAGATCCCAGAGGGTACCTCGAGCAAGACACTTTGCAGAATTGGAGCTTCGCCGGGATATCAGAACAATGACATATGCCACTTCGTCGAGGCGAAGTAATATAGTCGTTGGAAGCCAATATAACTATTTGATTGTCGCTTTGAATGGGTTAGAAAACATTTATGGATTGCCACTCAACCGTTAGACTGTGCCATAATAGACAAAACATAAGTTAATGCAGCCTCATACCCGTTGCAAGAAGACCGTTGCTAAGTTTCCCTACTTAGTACGTCACGCCACGCACCGAGAATACTTTTTTCTAAATGAGAATTTGAGCCTAAAATCTGAGATTACTTCACCCTGTGATTATTGCCTCGTTCCCATACCATTCACTGTAGTCTCTGAATTCATTTCAAACCTGATCTAGTTGACCCAAGCTTGTATGTTGGACGAGCTCAGCGCTGCTGAGAAAGTAGTTGATTAATTTTTGATTGACTTAATGACTAAGAGAGTCACGTCGAAGTGAGGATTATCTACATTAGTCCAAGCATCATCTATGAGAGGACTCCAGGCCTCCCCTTCCACTTCTTGCACCGGTCCATCCCAACTGAATGATGAGAAATAGGCCAAGCACAGGGATGACATCGCAAATGCCAAGCTTATCCCACGCATTCTACCTTCTTACTTACAACCTCTAAGTAGTGCCATCAACCGTGATAGTGTACCTCGAGACTTCGAGTACACTTTGATGACCGCGTACCTTTCGAAAGGGGTGCGCACAATTTGTACTGACCAGGATAAGCTCGCAGCACTAAAATTTAGTGATTTTCACCTTGGATATCATAAAGTTTACAACATGTTAGCCCCGCATAAGTACTTAACCAGGACCAAAGAAAAGAATTCTAATATTGTCTCACAGTAATGGACCCAGAACCTCATGCAGTCCACACTACTTAATGTAATGAAGATCCCTCTATTGGAAATACTAAAACAACTGAGAGGGTGGCTGAATCAGTTGTTTATAAGCTTAAACAATTTTATACTTTTTAAATATTATTAATCTTCCTTCAAGTGATCATCAACAACATACACCATATGAACATTAAGAGTAAATACCATCAGTCACTCATAAGGTACACACAGAGAAAGATTTTCACGAGGAAACCCATAAAGGGATAAAACCTCTTCTTCTTCGAAATGATAGGCAGTCTTTCAGTTCTGTACATCATTTACAATTGAGCACCAACTCAATATGAGGCTGCTACCTCTGTTTTACAAGATGCAACTTGTTTGAGAGCACCAACTCTCTGGTTTCTCTATCACCCACTAGAAGGAAGCACCAACTCCCTGAATATTCCAACACCAACTGGATGGAAGCACCAACTTCCTGAATGTTCCAGCACCAACTGGATGGAAGCACCAACTTCCAGTTACACAGGCTCCAACCTGTATAACAGAGAATAATTGTTCTCCCTATCCTGAATGTTCCAGCACCAACTGGATGAAAGCACCAACTTCCAGTTACACATACTCCAACCTATATAACAGAGAACACTTGTTCTCCCTAGCACCACCCTGCCACCCTTGTTTCTCTAGCTACAACCAGATGAAAGCTACAACTCCCTGTGTTCAAGCACCCACTTGAACCTCTGAGAACAACAATCCTCCCGAGCACCTCCCAACCTCCCTAGATATAATAAATAATGAATACACATACAACTACTCAGATAAATCAAATCTTACCAATCTTTCTCTGTATCTGATCTTCAACAAACTGTTCTGCAATTCTTTTCTTCTTTTGTTTGTTTAGCATGTCTGCTCTGCATCACCTTTTCTGTCATTCTTCTCTGCTTCTATTCTGTCTGTCATTCTTCTCTATTTCTGCTCTGCATTTCATCTCGCTCTGTGCATTTTCTTCATTTCTTTCTATTCCTCTGCTCATTTTATTTTTCTTACTGTTTACTCATTTTTCCTTCAGAACAACCAACTCAGACCGTCTATTTTCATCTTCTTTTATACACAGAGGCATAACGTTTTAACTTCCCAACTCCTTGTGGAAAATGATGACAATAGTCCAGCCAACCGAAATGCCAACTGATTCATCATCATGAGTCTGTTTCTCTTAACAGATTCATAACTGAAGCGTTAATGTGTGAGAAAGAGCAACAACCCTCCGATCACATTCAAACCTTATCCGCACCGTTGAATAATCTTTATTATTCTTTCCTTTTAAATCGGGTTTCAGGGTTTCGGAATTTACGCTTTCGAGAGTCACTGTCCTCTCGAATCCCCGATTTCTAATGAGCCCTTTTCTCCATGCGCTGGCCCTCCTAGCTCAACTCCGGGTCCACATGACCATTACTCCATGACCACAACCTTACCCCGTCGGGGCTACGGGGTTTGTGATTCCTCAATGCATACAACCGCGGGATTCCCGATCGTCCAAATCCCGATGCTTCGTTACACTGACAGCTTGCCTCCACTACGCCTCTATCCTCCTACTCTGCTGTTCTGATAGCTAGCCCCCACTCATCGGGGTTTCACTGATCTCCATTTCACAATTCATAAATCACTTGTCACCGGGATCCCCAATTCTTCGATGAACAAAACTTCGACGGCGCCCGATCCTTTGCCACCTGTCCTTGCAGATGGACGGTCCGTATTCCTCTGGGATTTTGAGACTTTCGATGTCTCGATTCAATTGTTCTCAGGAACTCCAATTTTTTGATGGCCAATATCCTGATGCCTCACCAGAATACTGACGCGTGTCCTGCCTAGATCAACGACTAGGATTCTCTCTCCAATATCCCGATGACTTGTCCGAGATTTCTCCTCTGCACACTAGGGATTAACCCCTACGTGACTCTTACAGATCCGACGACTGTCGGGTTTTCTTCTTAGATCCTACGGCTCAGATCTGTTCTCCCTCTCTGTGCTCCTCCTGAGTCTTAACCTTCGTGCATCTTCTACAGATCCAGTGATTGATGGGTATCTGCTTCCAATCTGACAGCTCAGATCACTTCTTCTGCACGCTTACTCCTGTGCTTAACCTCTGTGCAGCTTCTCCCGATCCAATAACTGTCGGGATTTTTGAGTGATATCCGATGGCTCTCAGTCTCTTTCCCTTGTGGGCTCCTCCTGAGCTCCTCCTGGACGTGTAAACCAACGGTCCAGATCTGTTCTCTTCAGGCCGATTCGACGGCTCCAGTTGCTCTCTCCTGAGCTTCCTGCACGTATAAGAATTCTATTCCTCCTGAGCTTATTCTCCTCGAATCCTTAAAGGATTCCGACATCTTCACACGATCGTTCACTGCTTTCGATCATTCACCTCTCTGAACTTTGTCTTCTGTTTGCCTGTCATCTTCACTGTTGCCATCAATGAAAAGCATTCGTTGTCTGTTCACTGAATTTTCCAACAATCTCCCCCTTTGGCATTGATGGAAACACTTGCATTTAGGTGACACTTGCATTCAGACTCAACTCTCCTCTGCATTCGTCCATTCAGACTCGATTCTGTTCCCGAAACATTTCTAATTCGACTCCTTTCTCCCCCTTTGACATCAATGTCAAAGAAGAAACAATATTCCCCTGATCTGTTGCAAAAACATACTCCCCCTGTCTACTATAAGTATCTTGGGAATACATCAGATATTCAATAAGTAATCCCCCTGACCAGGTGAACAAATTAGACACTTGAAATTATAACCCCCAACTTTTGACGAAGGTATCCAAAAGGGGTTGCTGCTAATGGTTTAGTAAAGATATCAACAATCTGTTCTTTGGAAGGAATATAATTCAGCTGAAGAATTCTGTTTGTAACTTGTTCTTGAAGAAAATGATACTTGATTGGAATATGCTTAGTCTTGGAATGAAGAACAGGATTCTTGGAGACACTAATAGCACTTTTGTTATCACAATGAATTGGAATAGGATCAATGTAAGTTACCTTCAGATCTGCAAGAGTTTGTATCATCCATAAAATTTGTGTGCACCAAGTAGCAACAGCAATGTATTCTGCCTCTGTAGTGGATAATGAAATAGATCCTTGCTTCTTACTAAACCATGCAACTAATGATTCACCCAAAAAGAATGCTCCTCCACTGGTTCTTTTTCTCTCATCAACACAGTTTGCCCAATCTGCATCTGAGTAAGCAGTTAACTGGAAATTTTGATTTCTAGGATACCACAGTCCATAAGTAATTGTTCCCTTCAAATATTTGAATATTCTTTTGACAGCTACCAAGTGACTTTGTTTAGGAGCTGACTGAAAATGACCTACCATTCCAACAACTTGCATTATGTCAGGACGAGATGCTGTGATGTACAAAAGATTGCCTATCATTGAACGATATGTCC
>ML830203.1:9818-25071 GCA_009831015.1 Picea engelmannii | reverse complement strand
ATTTGTTCCATCAAATAGAGGAGGCTTAGAAGATGAAGTCCCTTCATGACTTGTCATGTTTAAGCTTACAGATCTACCTTTAAATAAAAGGAACCTGCTCTGATACCAATTGTTGGAAATACTAAAACAACTGAGAGGGGGGGTGAATCAATTGTTTATAAGCTTAAACAATTTTATAATTTTTAAATATTATTAATATTCCTTCAAGTGATCATCAACAACATACACCATATGAACAGTAAGAGTAAAGACCATTAGTCACTAATAAGGTACACACAGAGACATATTTTCACGAGGAAACCCATAAAGGGATAAAACCTCTTCTTCTTCGAAATGATAGGCAGTCTTTCAGTTCTGTACATCATTTACAATTGAGCACCAACTCAATATGAGGTTGCTACCTCTGTTTTACAAGATGCAACTTGTTTGAGAGCACCAACTCTCTGGTTTCTCTAGCACCCACTAGAAGGAAGCACCGACTCCCTGAATATTTCAGCACCAACTAGATGGAAGCACCAACTTCCTGAATGTTCCAGCACCAACTGGATGGAAGCACCAACTTCCAGTTACACAAGATCCAACCTGTATAACAGAGAACACTTGCTCTCCCTATCTTGAATGTTCCATCACCAACTGGATGAAAGCACCAACTTACAGTTACACAGGCTCCAACCTGTATAACAGAGAACACTTGTTCTCCCTAGCACCACCCTACCACCCTTGTTTCTCTGGATGCAACCAGATGGAAGCTACAACTCCCTGTGTTCAAGAACCCACTTGAACCTCTAAGGACAACAGTCCTCCCGAACACCTCCCAACCTCCCTAGATATAATAACTAATGAATACACAGACAACTACTTAGATAAATAAAATCTTACCAATCTTTCTCTGTATCTGATCTTCAACAAATTGTTCTGCAATTCTTTTCTTCTTTTGTTTGTTTAGCATGTCTGCTCTACATCACCTTTTATGTCATTCTTCTCTGCTTCTGTTTTGTCTGTCATTCTGCTCTGCATTTCATCTCGCTTTGTGCATTTGCTTCATTTCTTGCTATTCCTCTGCTCATTTTCTTTTTCTTACTGTTTACTAATTTTTCCTTTAGAACAACCAACTTAGACGGTCTATTTTCGTCTTCTTTTTTACACACAGGCACAACGTTTTAACTTCCCAACTCCTTGGGGAAAATGATGACAACATTCCAGCCAACCGAAATGCCAACTGATTCATCATCATGAGCCTGTTTCTCTTAACAGATTCATAACTGAAGAGTTAATGTGTGAGAAAGAGAAACAACCCTCCGATCACATTCAAAACTTATCCACACCATTGAATAATCTTTATTATTCTTTCCTTTTAAATTGGGTTTCAGGGTTTCAGACTTTACACTGTCGAGAGTCACTGTCCTCTCGAATCCCCGATTTCTGATGAGCCCTTTTCTCCACGTGCTGGCCCTCCTGGCTCAGCTCCGGGTCCACAAGACCATTACTCCGTGACCATAACCTTACCCCATCAGGGCTATGGGGTTTGTGATTCCTCAATGCATACAAACGCTGGATTCCCAATCGTCCAAATCCCGACACTCCGTTACGCTGACAGCTGGCCTCCACTACATCTCCGTCCTCCTGCTCTGCTGTGCTGACAGCTGGCCCCCACTCATTGGGGTTTCATTGATCTCCATTTCAAAATGCATAAATCACTTGTCACTGGGATCCCCGATTCTCTGATGAACAAAACTCCGATGACGCCCGATCCTTTTCCACCTATCCTTACCTATGGACAATCTGTATTCCTCTGGGATTTTGAGAATTTCGATGTCTCAATTCACTTGTTCTCAGGAACTCCGATTTTTCGATGGCCAATATCCTGATGCCTCACCAGAATAATGACGCATGTACTACCTAGATCAACAACTAGGATTCTCTCTCCAATATCCCGATGACTTGTCCGAGATTTCTCCTCTACACACTAGGGCTTAACCCCTGTGTGACTCTTACAGATCCGACGATTGTCGGGTTTTCTTCTTAGATCCTATGACTCAGATCTGTCCTCCCTCTCTGCACTCCTTCTGAGTCTTAACCTTCATGCACCTTCTGCAGATCCGGTGACTGACGGGGATCTGCTTCCAATCTGATGGCTCAGATCACTTCTTCTGCATGCCTACTCCTGCGCTTAACCTCTTCATAGCTTCTCTTGATCCAACAGCTGTCGAGATTTCCATGTGAGATCCGACGGCTCTCGGTCTCTTTTCCTCTGTGGGCTCCTCCTGAGATCCTCCTGGACGTGTAAACCAACGGTCCAGATCTATTCTCTTCAGGCTGATCCGATGGCTCCGGTTGCTCCCTCCTGAGCTTCCTGCGTGTATAAGAACGCTATTCCTCCTGAGCTTATTCTCCTCGAATCCTTAAAGGATTTCGACGTCTACGCATGATCATTCACTTCTTTCTATCATTCACCTCTCTGAACTTTGTCTTCTGTTTTCCTGTCATCTTCACTGATGCCATCAATGACAAGCATTCTCTATCTGTTCACTGAATTTGCCAACACCCTCACTTTGGTAGACACCAGGAAGTCAACGCGTGTGTCAAGTTGTTGTTGTCCTGCTACCACAGAGGATACTTATGGTTGTATTACCGCATCACTGTGGATCCGAACTTGATCAATTGGATCACATGACTTAGTATGCAAGGCCCTAACCCATAGGAGTTTTACCCTAGAAATACCTCAAAACGAGCACTAGCATAGAAGATAAAAGAAACTTATCACGATGTCGAAAAAGGCACGCGAGGCTACAAGCTAGCCTCTATCCAGAGTGGCACAGTGCGCCTTTCTTGTCAGCTGATCATGGGAAATCTAGTTCGCAAGAATAGACCAACACAAGTTACTGGATTCATAGCTGACCTCGCAGGTAAGTGCACCGAGGGACTACATATGAACTGGGCGCAGTACCTTTTAAAAAAGCTAGAGATTGATTGCAGAGAAGCACAAGACCAAGGGTATGAGTTCCACTTTAGTTGGTTGCTCATACTAATCGCTTTCATCACCTGAGAGCTACTAGAAGGTGCCACTTTTCCAAAGATCAAACCCTTCGAACCACTGGCCACAAAGTTCTGTACGTTGTGGTACTCCAGTGACATGAACAAGAAATGGCATTCCAATGTCATATTCCATGCCTATTACAACCAATTGAAGAATGCAATCCAGTCTACAACACACCTCACCCCAAACACACTTCACAGGTTTAGACCTTTGATAAAATTCATCGCAGACTGCCACTTCACCTATATCACAGTGTGCGCTGATGAGCACAAATAATAGCTCCAATCGTACTACAAGTTGACAGAAGAAGACTTTGAGAATATTACCAAAGAATGGTCGACGAACCTCCTTGTTGAAGCGGACCCCGTAGAAATGTACGACGTGGATATCCCTGAAGCTATGTCAGATACACCTAGACCAAGCAAGACTAAGAAGGATGATGAAGTTCAATATGTCCATAGCACATCCACGAAGACTACTTCGATCTCACCTGTGCAAGGAGGTGATGGTGAAGAACTAGGTGGCACAGAAGTTGAGAAAAGAAAAGGTGAGGTTACTTCGCTTAAAGAGGAGGAGGATCCCTCTAAGAAAAGGAATATAACTCCACCAAATCCATCATCCCAAAATAAAACTAAGGCCACCCGGACTACATTTAATACTACCCTCACATCGGATGACTTCAACTTCTTAATCATTGCACTGAATGATGCTTCACTAGAGATCGCAGAAAAGTATGAAGCAAAGAAGACGAAAGTATTCAGCCGAATCAAGGGTGAACTTCAAGAAGTGCAACAGGAAATCTAGTCCATTCGAGCAGTTTCTACTATGCCCTTGACGATTGGAACAACAGGAACAGGTGATGAGCCCACCCAATTACACCAGATCACCTAAAAAGTCAAAGCTCACCTTCGACGAGCTCAAGAAGACACAATGCAAGCCACCCAGGCTTTGACACAAGTACAAAGCACACTTGTAGAACAATAGAGTAAGGAAGAATGGGAAAATCTTGCCCCGTAAGCGAAGTGGGATGAGGAAAAAGAACAGTTATAGTAGAGCAAGGACTAGTTGCTAGAAGAGAAACTTGAAGTACATGCAAGGGTTCACAAAGCACTTCGCTCTGTGATGGTCATAGAAGTGAAGGTTGAAGAATGTGTCCCACAACAGGTGGCATAGCTTGAAGAAGTAATCAAGCAACTTCAACAGCGCATCAAAGATCTGGAACTTCATACCGTGCCTAAGAATCCTCAAGAAATAAGAGATGTAAGGGAGCCAACTGCTCGCAGCGTAGTTGGCTGATTAAAAACCCTTACCTTGGAATGCAAGCAACTAAGCTCTAGAAGTGCCCAAACTTATGAGAACCTCACAGAGAATCTAGAGTTGCAGGCATTGGAGGCACATCTTCAAGAAGAAAAGAAACAAGCAGATATCCTATAGGCACAGCTGAAGGCCTTGACCCCAGTCGAAAGAATGAAGAGATTTCCAGAAAAATGCACCACCCAACAACAAGTACACATGGTACAAAGTAAATTGATGGAAGTCTCCAAATGACTTCAACCAATCCAAGAAAAGGCATGCCAACTGTTCACTGAAGTTGAAAGCTAGGGAGTCGAGCTTGAATAGGTTGTCATCACTGTGGAACAACACTTGTAAGGGCCAGTATACGACGTAGTGATCCAAGAGTTCATTGAGCAAGCGACTATCTCACTGTAGCAGGTTGAAGCAGCTCAAGACAAGCTCGAGGCATTCGAGGTGGAATTAATCAGACCAGAGTGACTCGGGATGAGTCATAGGTGAGTGTTGGGGGCCTGTTGGCCCTTGACCAAGTTTTGAGGAACACTTGGTCATAATTGACCATTTTTGGGACTTTGACACCCTACCGAAGACAAAGTGTAAAGAGAAGAAGAAATTGTGGAAGCTAGGCCCCCTTTTGGGTCCTTTTTAGGTTTTTGGGAATATGTAATGGGAAAGGGATGTTAGCCCGTGGATTTACCCATGCTTAGGTCCACTTTTGTAATGTATAAATAGAAGGATAGGAAATGAAAGAAGTAGTAGATGTGATTTCTTAGTGCAATTGGTAGTGCATCTATGTGATGTTGAATAAGTGCTCTGTGTGAACTGTGTAAGGCTTGCAAGACTAAAGGAAAGTTACTGTGAGGTCGCTATAGAAAGCTAAGTGTTGTATCGCAAGGAAGAAGGATCTAGTGAGCTACGTAGATCTTCTGTCCTATGTGAAGAAGGGTTTTGGAGGATTTGTGCTTGTAACAGATTGAAGATGATAATAAAGAAGAATATCTTGTGGACGTAGCCCCAGGGTGGGGGTGAACCACATAAATCTGTGTGTTATGATCTGTACTTTGATTCAATGTGTTTATCTTTTCTTATGCTATGTTCTTTGATATATCCACTTATGCTCCATGCTTTTTAGATATATATTATTGTTAGATCTGATGTGTATGAGGATGCTTAGTGCCGATCTATTGGATCCGATCTGGGTTACTATGGTTAAGTGCTGAAATACTGTAGATCTAAGTGTACACCACGATGCTCTGTGTTATCTGCGAAGTATAATAAGGGTTGAGTATTGATGAATGATTGATGATATGTGCTATGTAAATGATATAATCACATATCTGTGTCCTAGCTAAGGTTGCAGACACTTGAGTCTTGAAACCACCCCTGTCTCTACCTTGGGTGAGACTTCATCTTCTTCGCAGGTGTTTTTGAAAGGGCCGATAGTTAGGACTTTGTTGGTGTGATCTTGAGCATTGAACCCTGGGTCTGCCGCTGTGCCAACTTTTTTTTTTTTTTTTGCAGGATGGAAAACAACAACAGTTAAACAACATAGCTTGTTGATGAATGCCACACATCTAGATCAGGGAATCGACAACAACGACCCTTCTCACTAGCACATTGAGAAACAGGGTGAAACATGCATAAATCAAAAGGAGGAAACGACTGCCCACCTGACACAAACATGTCCATGCCTACAAGCTAAGGGAAAGCATCCCCATCCCAGCACAAGGGCCTCGACGACCAGTTAAATAGGACCTCAATAACACACTACCCAATGCATGAAGGCATTCAACCTGTGCACCAAAATCAAATTACGACAATCAACAACACTCACACATAAGGCACAGACTCCAACCAAGTTATAATTCACCTCTATCCAATAGAGCATGCCACAATCCCCTCTTTAGGAATCATGTCGTCCCTAGATGAGAGGTGCGAAAATAACCCTGGCACAAATATAACCTAACTGGGCCAAGGAATCTAGATGAATCCAACTTGCTAGGAGATGAGTGACTGACAAGAGGACTACACCCACCCCCAAGCAACCGGTCTTCAAGATGCAAGATGACATCATTCCAAGGAAAAGGCACAAGATAACACACGACTTTGCCAACAACCCAACCATTAAGCGAGATGTCAATTTGTGAAGGAGTGAACTATTACCATGCTACTAAGGTCATAAATGTTATCATAAGGTAAATCTAAGTGACCGCTTAATAGAAAGAAATAATATGACTATCAATTACCTATCGATCATTAAATATGCAAACTATTGATCTATGCTTCTTATGTAAAAATCGATTTTGCATTCTAATTGAACAAGTCTAACTTAATAAAAAAAACTCATCTAAAATTTACCATTTAACAAATAAATAATAATAGGGACAACATCCATATTTAATGCTAGTAATCAACACTTATTAACAATATTAAATTACCACACCCTGTCTAACAATATCAACAATATTTACACATAACAAGTTGTGTATAATGGGTTGTATATTAATAAGTCTAACACTAAATAAAGGTAAATAAGACATTAACACTAAGGATGTAAAAGATGAAGTGGTTGTCTAGATATATGACCATCCTTTAGACGGTGTAAAAATCTCAAGCTTATAAGGTTGTAGATCATGGTAAAAGTTCAAGTATGTTTAGGTCGCTAAAGAGAAGGCTTGAATAACCCTCGGGAAACTAATCAACCTATCCAAGGAATTTGCCTTCTATTCAATAGAGGTAATGTTGTCTTCCATTCAATGTAGGCTGGAAAAACAACAATCTTTTTCTAATAATAACCATAACTTGATGACTACAGTCACCAACGTGCAACCTAAGCTTTACAGGAATGATGAATAAAAGACAAAGATGAAAATTAAAAGAAAGAATGATATCATTTTCACTGACAACAATAAATAAGGAGTAACAGTACATTTGCTGCCCATCCATGTGGTGTAAAATTGCTATCATAAATAAAGAAGGTTTGTTGGAATTTTTTTATGGTGTGCATGGTAATTAAAAACGTTGTCAATAAATCACGGGGGGGGGGAGAGGGGCAGGGAATCGATGCCATTAAAAATGCAGGTATCCACTAGTAAAATCATTGGTGATCATATTGTCCAAACAAAACTAAAATCGCTGGGTAAAGTTAGTGTAATAAGCCACGCAAATATGTGTGAAATAGAAAACTCAGAAAGAATGCTATCAATTTATGTAAAGCACCGGAACGTTGTCAACATGTATTCAAGCACAGTCGCATTTTTGCAAGTAAAATCAGGGTCAATAATCACTCAATAGCGGTTGTTAACATCACAATGTTTTTCTTTCTTTGAATCATGAAATTATTGAACTCTGTCTATGAGATACATTCAACACTGTCTTTCTAACAAATATAGATAACCTTATAATAATCTCGCTGCCAATTATCTAAATGAATCTATACCATATAACGTTGTCTAATCCATATTCTGAACCCGACATATAAAAAGCAATACAAAAATATACAATGAAGGGGAAAAGTGGAGTAAAAACAAATGCAACTCTATGTAAATGTGAATGCAAGGGCTAAGAGAAAATGTTGCCACCATATTGCTAGAATTTATGTTGTCAGACCCTTAACTATCAAAAAAATTAATAAAATGCAGTCAACTGTGAGTGACCCACAAGGTAAATCCGCCATCGACACAATAACTTGCAGATAAAATAAATTGTAGTAAAAAGGGGTTCTGTAGCATCCAAAGATGGGTAAAAATGCCCATAAAACCAAGGAATTGAATGTTGGACTAAGCTAGGAGAAAATCACAGGCCATAGGTATATAAATGCAGTCCATATATGAGTCAACACTGACATTCTAGTGGAAATGAAAAAAACACACAATCCAATGTATAAAGAAACGTTGTCTTTAATATTCCAGAGAAGGAAGATGAACATCACACAAAGGTATTCAATCGCAAGAAAGGGAAATGACCATCAACCAACCAAGAGAAATCGACAGGGGTAGATGGTTGGGCATAAAAAACATTTGATCATCATCCACACACATAAAAGTAGGGCATTAGGATCTATAGGTCTATTAACACCGAAGTGATGATCGTCGATTTGGCTCCTGATCGACTACTTAGTTGAGGAACAATGAGATAGGGACGAGGGCGAAGTAAGAAGCGCAACTCATCACAAAATCAGTAAAACCATAGGATGGTCACGACATGCAGGGATGGAAAGCCAAGGGAATCAATCAACAACAAGCTTAAGGCTATGGGGGAAAATAAGTTATCAATTAAAATGCTAAGTCAATCATTTTCTTTACCCACTTAAAAATACCAAATTACAAGCATAAAGTATACTAATAATATACCATGCAGAAATAAAGGAAGCGTATTGTAGCCCAAGTCGCCTACTCTAATTTGTTGTCCCACGTGCTCCGTTAAGATCTCGTTTTTCGATCGATGAGACTTTAGCATTACCATTCATATAACGCTAGGGGTACTCTTATTCCCCCTTAGTCCCCAGAGCTGCAAAGGTGCCACACACACTAAACTAGAGAGCATCTAGCTCCCAGCTCGTCTCGCAAGGCCGAGCTACCACTCCTCACCGAGACGGGAATCCGAACTCCCACAAGCTAAGTCAGACAAGTCTAAAATTCTACAACGTAATGTTACGCATAACATAAGAGATCCATCCTCCTCCTCCTCCCTCCTTTATATAAATTTTACAAGTCATTTACTTTCCCAAAATCCCATTTAATTCATTGTTCAATAATTTAATTCATAATAATCCTCCCCTCACAAGTGTCACCCATCCCCTTGATTGAAGCATAAATTAATTTCAATAATTAATTAATTACTCCTATTTCTCTCACCCACCTAAAATCACTCCTAGAATCGTTCCTAGGTGTCCCCTTATTCCCTTACAAGTTTTAATGACTTTCCCACTTTCTAATTTACTAGTTGAGTTTAATTTAGAAAGTTCTTAAATGCTAGATACCTTACTAAGTTAGACTTTCTGTTTTTCCTTGTGTTTCCCCTTTCTTTTTATGTTTCTCACTTTTTCCTAGTTTCCTAATTCTTTTAAATTTCCCTCATTCCCTTTTCCTTTAAAACTCAAATTGGCAGGTGTAGAAAATTAGCTTTTCCCCTTTTTCCTTTTTAAGTAATAAATTTTAACTAGCATAAGTGACAAAACAATTATTTCCCCTTTTTCCCCTTTATGAATTTTTATCCCCATTTTTTTATTTATAAATTAAATGAATTACTTACCCCCTTCTCGTCTCATGATTAAATATGATTATAATTATTATTTATTTATTTATATTTATATTTTTATGTAAATATATATATATTTTTATCACAGGTATCACTTAGACCTAGACTTTATTTTCTTGGGTTGGGCAACGTTTTATTAGGGAAATTGTTTTGAATCTTTATTATCACATTAATCATCCTAAGGCCATCTAGGTTTATCCATTTATTAATTAACAACGCGACATGACCTTTAGGATTCACTAGGTTCTCCAAGGGTGCCACTCGCCTCACACTGTTTCCCTTGTGCGACGTGCCCTTCAGGACACACTAGGTGCTCCAAGGGTGCAACTCGCCTCCTTCCATTTTTCTTGTGCGCCATTCCCTTCAGGATGCACTCCATCCTCCAAGGGTGCCACTCGCCTCTTGACTGACTTGGTAGACATCAAAAACCTATAGATTCAATACTCTGCCAGGTGATCTTATGGGAGATTAAGGGCCTCTAAGGAATAAGGCCCCTGCCTTATTGTGCACCCCTTAGAACAAACATGAGCAAATGTCACAGTATTCCCTCACAACATCGTGGGTGTTCTCGAAAGAGGTAGTCGTTAACCTATAGTTCGAGCCACGATGAGAGTGCTAGTAGTCTATGGCAGGGCTGCCATCCACACCTCTCCCTCAATGTCTCTGGTAGTCATGCATGATCCCTCTACTCCGCATGTGAGTTTGGTCGGCAAGATATCGTTATCCTGCATCATCAATGAATCATGTCAAAAATATATCCATAATCATATTATCTAATCAGATGCACAAATTTCATATATACAACAATCAAACTCCAATGGTCCACTTCGTGACTTGATCCAAAGTCCAAGGGGTTCCATCGATGCCTTTGCATCCTCGAGGCCCAAAATCTTGCACACTTAGGAAAATCGAGTCAATAGAACCTGTCTATGTCAATGCAACCAAATAACATCAATTCATAATGCCTCACAATCATAAATCAAATGCCCAAAAGTATAATAATCTAGATCACTTGCGAGCAAGTTTCCTTAAGGATAAGTTCGCTCAGTGTGCGCAAGAGAGAGATGTTACATACACCCCCTCTTGGTCTAAAGTTCCTCCCTAATTTTCATAGTATATAAGTGTCGAAATAATGTGTATCACAGTATCCCAAGTCTATCTATCCAACAAAAATGGAAACGGTTGGCACATATCATATGCGTCCTCCGAGGTCGCCGAGTGTGGACCATAGTTATCCCACTGGAATTTGATCTCATCTACTGTTCGACGCCATAGCTATCGAATGCAATGATCCAGGATGTGGATTGACTTATCCATGATCGCACCCTCATCCGACCCTCGCAAGGTTCTCAAGTCAAAACATGTATATGGTTACTAACCATAATGTCTCAAACAGAGACATGAAAGACATTATGCATATGCCTATAGAATCAGACAAGGCTAGTCATTAGGCCAAGGGCCTCTCTTTTCCACCGTCTCGTAGGATCCCACGAACCTAGGATACATTTTATCCTCTTTTTCGAACTTGATCGAACTCTTATGTGGTTTCCTCCATAAAATACTCGTTTTCCACACCGTAACTATGTTCGACACAATGCGCATCGACATAAATCTTTTGTCGATCCTGCGCTTCCTTGATCCTTTGTCATATAGTTTTCATTTAATCTTTCAATTCTTGGATCACTTCTGGCCCCACCAAGACCCTATCCTCAAGCTTATCCCAACTCAAATGCATCTGACATGGTCTCCCATAAGGAAACTTGAAAGGCCCCATCTTAAAGGCACTTTGGTAACTATTGTTATAAGCGAATTCTACCAGTGGCAAGAATTATTCCCAACGCTTATGTTGGTCCATCACGTACATGCGCAACATGTCTTCCAAGTTTTGGTTCATTCATTCATTCTTCCTATCAATCTCTAGGCGATACATAGTACTATAGTTAAAGTCGGGTTCCCAAGGCCTCTTGGAAACTAGTCCAAAATCATCTAGTGAACATCAATCCTCGATCAAACATAGTCCCATAAGGCATGCCATGCAGCCTCACAATCTCACTGATGAAAATCCTAGTTGATTCAGGTGCCTGTTATGTCATACACACATGAATAAAGTGAGCATTCTTCATCCAAGTGTCAACTACCTCGAAAATCGAGTCATGCCTCCTTGTTGTCAGTGGAAATCCAACAATGAAATCCATAGAAATAACCTCCCATTTTGATTCTGGAATAACGTGTGGTTGTAGTAATCCTGCTGTATGTCTATGTTCAGCCTTTACATGTTGACATTCTATGCATCTGTCCACATAGTTAACTATGTTTTCCTTCATTCCCTTGCAGAAGAATAAGGGTTTAAGGTCCGCCCTCATCTTCGTGACTCCTGGGTGAGCCATGTACACTGCTGTATGAGCCTCATTTAGGATTAAATGCCTCAACACGTCATTCGGTGGTACGTATATTTGATCTTTAAATCTCAGTAGTCCATCGTCGTCCAACCTAAATCATTCAAATCTTGGTACCATCATTTTGTTTAGTCCAATAAAATCCTTGACCTCTTTGTACCAGGCATCATCGCACTGTAAAGTTAGAATCCCTTCACGTAGATTCGTCTGAAGAGGAAACATAGAAAATATGCGTGGTATCCGACTCAATGCATCTACAACTTGGTTCATTGTTTCTTTTATGTAAGAATTCTCGAATCGTACTCGCTAAGCAGTTCCGACCAACGCCGTTGTCGCACATTCTGGTCTCTTTGTGTAAATATGTGTTGTAGTCCACAGTGGTACATCTTTAGTTCAAATTTTCCTCCAACTAGGTCATGTCTCCAAACCTTCAAGGCATAAAAAATGGCTAACAACTCCAAATCGTGCATCACATAGTTATCCTCATGCCTTTTCAGTTTGCTCGAGATGTGAGCAATCACTCAACTGTCTTGCGTCAAGACTCCACCCAAGCCTTCCTTGGATGCTTCAGTGCATACCAAGAATTCCGTATCCATGTCAGGGACATTTAGTATCGGTGTTGTTGTCAACAAATCTTTGAGCCTCCCAAATGATTCCACTCATTTTTTGGTCCAAAAAAAATTCTTGTTCTTATTCTACGATTCCATGATCGGATTTTCAATCTTTGAAAATCCCTCGATGAATCATCGACAATATCCTTATAAAGCCATGAAGCTATGTACTTACAGGACATTCGTCGGCACAGTCCATTCCACAATAGCCTCGACCTTTGCTAGATCCATGGTGATACCTTTGTTGGAGATGACATGCCCTAAGTAGTGAATTTTCAATTGATAAAATGAGCATTTGGACAACTTCCCACACAATTTGTGTTGATGCAGACACTACAGTACCAAGAGAAAGTGCTCGTCATGCTCCTTTGTCATCCGACAATAAATTAGAATATCATCAATGGATACTTTAATGAACTTGTTCAAGTACTCACGGAACACCCTATTCATCAACTTCATAAAACAATAACTCGTAATGTCCAAACCTCATCTTCAAGGAGGTCTTAGGGACACCATCCACATTGATCCGTAACAAGTAAACCTGATCATAAAATGATCCTTGAAAACACCTTTTCACCCTTCATTTGATCGAATAGATCATCAATTCTGGGCAATAGATATTGATTCTTTATCATTGCCTTGTTCAATTGATGGTAGTCAATGCAGAGTCTCCACGACCCATCCTTATTTCGTATGAAACTAATAGGTGCACCCCACAGTGACACACTTGGATGTATAAGTCCCAAGTCTAGCAACTCCTTCAGTTGCATTCTAAAATCTTGTGACTCTAGGGTCGACATCCGATAAGGAATTATAGCTATCAATTTGGTCCCCAGTTTTAGGTCTATGGTAAACTACAATTCCCTCTCCGATGGCATTCTAGGTAACTCCTCCCAAAAGATGTCTACAAAATCTCTCACCACTGGAAGGTTTTCTATACCTTTCGCTACTCCCTTTTCGTTTAATGCAAGGATATTATAAATCTTACATCCCTTGCACATGCTCTTTTGTAGCTGCAAAGAAGAGATGAACCTCAGGGAAAATCCCTAGTTTCATCCTACAATCATGTGTCTTTTTCTCTCATCATTAACCAAGCTCAACCATTTAATCTTACAGTTGAATATCGCCTCATGCGATTCCAACCAGTCCATACTGATCATGATGTCATAAGATCCTAAGATTTTGATGTACAGGTTGGATCTGGTGACAAACTCTCCTAGGTTAGGTGTACAGCCTGTAACCTTTCCTCCAACCTTCTATTTATCTCCCTAATCCATCTCTACAAAGCTAAACTCATCATGTTTGAATTCTTTTACTTTAATCCTTTTTAGAGATGCATCAGAAATGAAACTCCTGGTAGCACCGAGATCTATCAAAATACTAAGGGTCTGGTCAACAATGGTACCTGATGTCTTGAGCACAGTCGACTGGTGCTCTTCCTGGCGGTTATTCACCGCTACATGAATCCAAAGGGCCTTGCCCAAACCTCCCACGGTAGTGGGTCCAACTATTCCAGACACTCTAGTCCTCTCGACTGGGTAGTCACACTGGTAGTGTGTCTCCCTACATGTCCAACACCCCTTCTTTGGTCCAGTACTCCTGGTACCCAAAGTAGAAGCTGAATTCCAATGCTAAGGCCAACACAAACCTGTTGACCTTAAGTTTATCGGTAAGGGTGCAGAGCATACCGAAGCAGCTCCAAAAATGGGCCTCGTACTTGGGCACAATACAATTTCTTTTTCATAAGGCATTTGAACTTGTTGAGTTGACGCTCGAATAATTCCTCAGATGATACCTCTCATGGAACCGTTCCTCGAATAGTTCCCATGACATGTCTTTGACGACCATGTTTAAAAGTGGCAAGAGCGTCTTCCACCATAGAAGAGAACTCCCCTTCATTTAAAATACCGACCCACAAACCTTCATGTTGGAGGTATAGTCGTGAAGTGAAAGAACCTAGAATTATTGTCCAGTCAAGCCTCGACGGCTGCACTGTCCGGGGCACCAAAAAACTTGGGAAATATGACCTTCTTGAGTTCACACTGAAAACTAACAGTACTGAATAGGTGCATTGTGGACCCTCAGGGGTACAATATCCCCGGCCTCATCTTAGTACAAAAGGTGAGTCATGGCGTCTGAACATCTCTGGAAGGACCCTGGTCAGATGATCATCATCCCTTACAACAATCGAATCCATCCCAATGGATTTTTCCTCCCCCATGGCGTTAAACTATGAGGGTGCGGGAACTTCTGGAGGCATCACGCCTCCTTCCATGGCACCGCACCACAATTTATGTGGTGTCCTCTAATCAATATCACCGCATGGATACGTTAAAGTTTTAATAAGTGCTAGGTTAAAACTCAAGGTTTACTGTAGTGGAAAGCCTGAAGATCCACAGTCATAGGGTTGGACCCACTCTGATACCATATGTAACAACCCTCAACGATAAGACTACAAGTGTTAAGAACCAAATATCAATATAGCATAGAAAAACCTCAAACAAAGTACTCAATGCCTTGAAAAAGAGATAGTTTCAGATAATAAGCCTCTTTGAGGGGGAAACCTCCTTTTACCCCACTTAAATGTTCAAGTACAAGATGATTCAAAATGAAAATGTCTCCTTGGTATATATAGGAGACTAGGAGGTATAATTACA
>ML830202.1:13444-40603 GCA_009831015.1 Picea engelmannii | reverse complement strand
AAAATGACCCTCCATGCTCTTTAAATAGATATCATGGACCAATCGGGTGTTAAGCCACGGATCAATGGCCGTTAAGATCGAGGAGAGTATGAACCGTCAGATCACTCTATGTCAGGAACATATCGTGACCGTCGGATTTCCTAACTACAAATGCATACTAATGCATACTAAAAAAACACACTTTTACCTAACAACATATTAGACCAAGTAGATATTAACTAACTCCTAAGTGTCTAAATATCCTAACACTGTAAATAACATACCTTAGAAAGCACCATCAAAAGAATTTATCCTTCCTTGCATTTCGGCCTTCTTTTCTTCACCTTCCCTCAAAATTTTGGCTTAGATTTCCTTGGTTACCTCAGACACATATAGATATTCAATATGCTCAAGTGTATCTTAAATGAGAGAGCCTTGTCTCTTATTTATACTCTCCAAGTAGCTTCCTTAAAAACATCTTCTAGGTCACTTGGCCCCACTTTCCTTATTTTAAGGTTAACCCACTTCTAGTTTCTCCATTAAATTTATTATTGAAATAATTTATTTTGTATTCACTTTTGATTATAATAAACTCATCACTTCACTTTATTATTTACCTTTTAAAATCTCTTAAACCACTTTGACTACTTTGACCTTTTGGGGCTTCTAGATGACATATGAGGGTCCTCCAACTTCGTAAGGCCATAACTCTCAAACCATGAGGAGTTATGGGATGTTCCACATACCACAAGAAATGGAATGCCATGTACTATCTATATAGAATAGTATTATCTGAAAAATATATCATAACTCATACCATTACCCATGAAACAAACTTGGGTCCATTACCCAAACCTGGGGTCTCCAACTTCTCATGGCCATAAATCTCTAACCATGAGGAGTTATGTGACATTCCACATACCACCGGAAATGGCATGACAAGAACTATCCATATAGGATAGTTTCCCTGGAAAATTCACTGTCATTCATCTCATTATTCCACAATTAATCATGGGTTCTCTTACTCCGCAAAGCATCTTCCGGTGAGGGATTTCACCATAAGGGGACCACTTTAGATTTCATCCATATTTACTTCTTATCAACCATGACAAAAAAATAATGAGTCATATTTACATCAAACAATATTGGGTCCATTACCCAAACCTTTGTGCTACAGGGATTTCTTCAAGGGTTGACATCAATGACAACCAATCTTAATCAACAATATCTGTAGTCCCAAAAAGTAGGTTAACTCACCAAGAAAGGACATATAAAAATCATGTTGCATGTCTTCGGAAAACTTCTCACTCATCCTATCATTGTCACTTCTGAAGATAATGTCGTCTACATAGACTTAAATAATCAATATACTATCTTGATCCACCTTTATGTAGATTTTGTTTTCTGCATTTCTTTTCATGAACCCTTGAATGTTGTAAATATCTATCTAGTCTCAAATTCCATGCTCTGGGGGCTTGTTTGAGACCATATAAATCCTTCTTCAATCTGCAAACATAACTTTCCTTCTCTGATAACTGAAATCCTTCTGGTTGCTAAATGCGTATTTCTTCCTCTAGATCTCCATTTAGGAATGTTGATTTCATGTCCATTTGATACACTTTAATATTATTGAAGCATGCATAAGCTAGTATTAGTTTGATTGCTTCCATCCTCGCAACTGGGGAAAATGTCTCTTCAAAATATATACCTTCAACTTGAGAGTATCATTTGCATATCGATCTTACTTTGTTCTTGGTAACCTATCCATCCTTGTTCAATTTCTTCTTGAAGACCCACTTTGTACTGATGACATTCTTGTTCTTTAGTCTTGGAACCAGTTCCCATGTGTCATTATTTTCTATCTGATCTAACTCTTCATATGTGGCCTTGACCCGGTGTTCATATTTGTTGGATTCTTCAAAATTGCTTGGCTCAATTTTACACAATAGGGCTAGATGATGCTGTTATGGTGAACAAATTCTTCTTCTGGTTTCAACTCTTGCATATTTTTTTCCAATAATCTGATCTCATGGATGATTCTTCTACACTCGTCTGTTGGGTGTCTTTGGAGGTACATGAATATCCTATTTTTCGTTATCTACTTTTGGCTTCTCTTCTTCTTCATATGATTCTTCATCTACTTCTTCTTCTTTCAGATCTTCTTCGTGATCATATTCCACTAAATTTTTGCTACTTTCTTTTATCTTTCGACCATCTATCTCATCAACCATCACATTGATGATTTCCACTATTCTGTTGAATCTCAAATTGAAACATTTGTATTCTTTCCTTTTCCTTGAGTACCCAACCAGTATACCTTTATCAACTCGAGAATCAAATTTTCCAATTCTGCCATCTTCTCTTTTAATGTAGCATTTGCTTTCGAAAACTCTAAAGTGCTTTACATTTGATGGTATTCCTTTCTATGGCTTGTATTGATTCTTATCAATTTTATTTCTGATCATCCCTCTATTCTGAATGTGAATTGTTGTATGCACTCCTTGTACTCAAAAGACATATGTCAACTTCGAATCCATTAACATGGTTCTATCCATTTCCTGTACTATTTTGTTCTTCCTTTCAACAACTACATTCTGTTGAGGTGTCCTAGCTACTAAGAATTGTCTCTTTATCCCATGCTCACTGCATAATTCCATGAATTCCTTTGATATAAATTCTCCTCCATTGTCTGATCTCAAAAACTTGATTTTCAACTCTGTCTCAGTTTCAACCATCTCTTTGTATGTCTTGAATCTTTCGAATGCCTCTAACTTCTTGTTTAGAAATACAATTTCAATCATTCTTGTGTAGTCACCAACTACTTGCATGAATTATTGCTCACCTTTCAATACTTTTATTCTTGTCGGTCCATCCAGTTTAGTATGTACAATTTCAAGTGGTTTTTTTGTGCAGTATTCCTTTGACTTGAACTTTGTCTAGGTCTGTTATCCATGTAGACAATGCTTTCATAGAATGTTTGTTGGCTTCAAGATATAGGTAATTTCTCTTACTTCTTCCTTTTTTATAACTTTGACAAGATTATCAAAATTTATATGACCCATTCTTTTGTTCCAGAGACAAATTTCATCATCCTTTCCTAAGAAACGTATTTCTTTTCCTATTTCATTTAGAAAATATATGTTTCTTGGAGTCCTTACAGTTGTAGATACCAACTTGCCTGATTCTTCTTTCCTTATCTCACACTTCTTTGCATCAAACACAAGTCTGTGTCCTTGATCGCACATTTGACTTACACTTAGTAGATTTCATTTCATGTCTTTGACCAATGAAACATTTTCAACTATGGAATCCATACTTATGATATTGATTGTTCCATTTCCAATGATCTTGGCTAATTTGTCATTCCCAAATGAGATTGATCCATATGTTTCCTTCTTCAATGTCAGAAACCTTTCTTTGTCACTTGTCATATGCTTTGAGCATCCACTGTAAACATACCATCCATGTTTCTTGTGCTGAGCTTGTAAAGTGAGATTTCATTTTTCAGTGTTGAATTGGTCTTTCTTTCTTATCCATATCCTTTATGGTTCCTTCTTATGACTATTGATATTCTACTTTGGTTCTCTTGGAGGAACAATGAGTTTGCAATCTCTAGACATATGCCAAAAGTTGTTGCACTTATAACATTCTACCTCATCACTTAATGATCCAAAATTATTTTATCTTCTATGAGATCTTCTTGGATGATTATTTCTTCTATAACCCTCATCATTGATTATGTTCTTGGTAGTGGCTCTACAATTCATAGCTTTGTGCCCAAAATTATAACATGAATAACATGAACCAAGAAAAATAGTTTGATACCTGGGAGTAGAAGATATTCTGAATGGTGCTTCTCTTCTGAATCCTTCTTCTTCTTGAGGTATTTCTATAGCTAGTTATTGTTGATACCAATTTTTGAATCTTCTAGGTGGTGCAGTGTCTCTGTAATCTTCCTCTTGAGTTTTTCTATCTTCTTCTTTCAAGGGACCTCTGACAGATTCTGCATAGTTTCTTGGTTCTTCTTCTTGCTATGTCGTTTTGGAGCTTGAACCTTTCTTTGTCTATGTCTAATTGTATCCTAATCCATATATTCCATTGTAAGGTATTTGAATGTTAATGATATTATCCAATATCCTTGTGTTATTTTGTTGCATGCCCTTCTTTTGAAGATCTCTTCTTAGAATGACTATTTATGCTTCTAACTTTTCAATGATCTTGTCTTTTTCATCTAACTTTCCTCTGAATTCTTATTTAATCCTCTTGTATTCTTCTTTCTTCGTTATCTCTTTCTGGAGTGTGACTTGTTTCTATTCTTTTCTCTTTTAATAAATTCTATGGCACTCAACAATTCTTCTATGTAATCAACTTTTGCCTCTTCACATTCTTATTTGGATCCTTCTTCATCATAGTCTTCTATTTCCATGAATATTACCCTTTCTATATCATTGTCATTGTACTAATCTTCATCTGATGAGGAACTGTCTTCCTTGGTGAAAAATATTTTCTTGAAAATTTTCTTTTTATTTCTTCTACCCTTTTGAATTTGCTTTTTCTTTTTAGGGTCATATTCTTCTTCATTTCTTTTATTTTTCTTATATGGACATTTATTAGAAAAATGACCAGCACCATCACAATTAAAACAAACCAATGGAAGATTACCTTTGTATTTGTCGGTTCCCATTTTCAACCTTCTGACGAAGTTAGCCACTTCTTCATCTTCCTTTGAATCATCACTACAACTACAATCTGACTCTTCCTTTTGTTTATATTTATTTTTTATCTTCTTTGATTCCTTGAATGTTGCTTCCTTCATGACTGTATTGTCTTGCTCTTTCCTCATCTCGTAATATGTGAGTATCCCGTGTAGCTCATATATATTCAAGGTGTCTATATCTTTTCTCTCTTTCGGGGATGAAATATTCAGATCATATCTCATAGGTAGATACCTAAGTACCTTTTGAACAATGCTTGTTTCCTTCATTTCTTCTCCCAAACCCTTGATGGCATTGATTGTGTCATCAACTCATAGAAAGTAGGCTACAATGTTTCCATCTTCCTTCATCTTCAATTATTCGAACTTCATTCTAAATGTTTGAAGTTTGTCTCCTTTAAATTTGGCATCTTCTTCGTAGATATTCTTCAGTTTTTCCAAGATTTATTTTGCGGATTCAGAGTGCACAACCTTGGTGTACACTAATTCATTAAAACCATTCAATATGGCATTTTTAGCTCTAGAATCATTGTCTTTAAGTTTCTTTCCATCCTTATCAGTCGAGGGAGTCACTGGTTCTTTGAATCCATCTACTATTGCTCACAAAACATCGAATCCTTGTTCCTATACATATGTTTTCATTCATCTACTCCAAAATTCATAGTTCTAATCGTCAAAATATGGTACCCCAATCCTAGCATAGTCTATGATATCCTTCTAGTGGTTAGACTTCTTTTTGAAGGAATTTATCTCATACCAATTTTTGGATTACTGAGAGGGGGGGTGAATCAATAATTAGCAATAATTGTACTTTTAACCATAGTATATTATTAAACAATAATCATTAGTTTACCATTAAAATTCAATATACCATAAAAAATATAATCATAAACAACATCACATCATGATAGATACACAATACACTAGTGATGCATACCCCACCCTCTACTAGGTTCCGCGAGACCTCTTGGTCTAGGATCGTTCACAATCGACAGTTGGATCATCTCTTTGGGCCCTGTTTTACCCCCAAATCCTGTACACGGGTACTTTCATTCCTTGTGCAAGTCCAACAATGAACACCACAAGCTCACACTAAGCCCCTTTGCTTCTGAAAATCAATTTCAGGCCCCTAGCCATTTTCACTCCGCCCAACTTTTCACATGACTAAGGGTTTTGACCAAGCGTGTTATTTCAGTGCCTCTGTCTACACGGTTTTTGGCCTTCATCACCTTCCAAAACCATCGAAATCTGAAACCGCAGGATTGACGGTCCACAATCCTATGCAAACTAATTGTTGATATCTTCTTCACAACTCCAGGCTTCAACGATCTTCCCGCAACGGTTTTTTCACCAATCACCCGTATCACCGAAAAGGAAATTCCTGCCTAGAATTAGATTGACAGTTCTCAAGCTCCATCAGATAGATAGTACAGATCTCTTCTCTTTGAGATTCAACAATTTATTTTGACTACGTCCAACACACATAGGCCTTTGTATCTCCCGATGTTGAAACATCGAAATACCTCTCCTTCCTCCATGTGTGCCCTTCTTGATCGATGGAAAATATGTCTTCAGGACTTTAGGATGTTTAAAATTTCGCTGAAGTGCCACGTCCCCAAACTATGGATCTTTCTCCATGCATCCCCCTCCAATGGATGGTTAGGATGGACTCCAACATTCGGGCCTTTGGGAGTCCTCAAAAATGTTGCACTCTATTTTATCTAGAGTGTTGGACCTCTGAATTTGCTGCCAAGTGTCCTCCCCTAATCAATGGTCCATAATACTTCAGGCCTCCAAGCTTCAGATCTTTCCATTACATCACACCCAAAATATCCCAAAGTTTCAACCTTCCAGAGTGTCAGATATTTTGAAATGTGCCCTCAACTATCAAAGACCTAGATCTTCTTCGAGCTCTGACAACTTCTTTCCCAATTACTTCACTTTGAAAACCCTTCAAAGTGGTCGACCTCTAGAGTGACGAGACCTGGCGACATGCGTCCTACTCCAATGAACGATGGAGATATTATCTATTTCTCTAGGCTTCATAATCTTTGATCGCTCCAACCTCACTTCCCTCTAGGGTATCAATATTCTGGAGTACGGGATCTCTGGCCACACGTCCTTCACAATGGATGACTACGATGAGCTACGAGACTCTGAAACTTTGGGAGTCCAACCATTTTCACACATGCACTCTCCAGTTCCTTCGGAGTGACCCTCCTCTGGAGTACGATATCTCCCACCCTGTGTCCCTCACAATGAATGGCTGAGATCTTCTCCATTGTTCATAGTTTCAACAATTTTTATCACTCCAATGCTGAGTGCTCCCATAGTGATTACCTTACGGACTTCACAATCTTATGGAATGTGTCCTCCTGCTTCAACTGTGAGGATCTTCTCTGAGGCTTTGACAACTTCTCACCCCACACCTTGAATCTTTCGTAGTGCTAAAGATCCGAACCTCCTTCGATTTACAGATAGGTGTCCCCCTCAAATAGATGCTCCTAATTTATTATGGATCCTAGGACTTCGGGAATACTGCACTTAAGTATAAAAGAAACCTCCGTACCTATGAATTATGAAGGACCCTCAGGGTTAAAACACACACTAGTTACCTAAATCTGACGACTCGTGATCCTCGCGCCTAGATACAATGGAGAGGATATATCCTCCATTGTGTGCACTCCTCCTCAAGTTTGGACTCTAATCTAACAGTCCAGATCTGTTCTAACATACCATCCAACAATTGTTGTAGATCCTCCTTTCTATTGTTGCGCTTTCCTTCTGAATGAAGGATTTTCCTAAAAAAAGTTTCAAAGGCTTGGCATTTGATCCTTCTCCTTTTCAAGCTTGACTTCTTGACCTCTGCTCCTATTTTTTCTCCTGAGATTTGGAATTTGAAATAAGTCCTCTTTACACTCACCTTGCACCTCCCTCATAGTCCATGACTTAGACTGGTTTCTTCTTCTACACTCCTTGCAGAGACTCTGTGCAAAATCGCACTATCTCTCCTGAGACTATACTTGCTCAACTTCGAAGGGTCTTGGCCCTTGTATTCTCCAGAAAGGTCATGTGCCCTCCTGGCACTCTATGCTCGTTTTCCTAAGATTTATGGACTTTATAAATGATCCTCTTGCATTCCTGGCACTAGCTTCTCTTCAAGTCTTGGAATCCAAAGAATTCAACCACGCACTCCTTGCGTTCATATCCCTTGAGACTTTCTCAACACTTATCTAAGTGTTGGCCCAGTGCACTCCTTGCACAGGTCTTCTCCTGAGTTCTGAAGTCTTTAGGCTCATTGGTGCACTCCTTACACTCCTTGTATAACTTTTCTCCAGAGTGTTCAGTAACTCTGGTCCTCCTTCTCCTCTAACTAGCTATCAGAGTGTTCAGTAACTTTGATGTGCACTCCTTTCATTATTCCTTCTAAGATTTAGAATGGATCTGGTGTGCCTACCTGGAATACTCTTCTCTAAACTCGAGAGAGAATTCAAGTGCACCCCTTGCACAAGATTCACAGAGTTTTCTCTAACTATGGTGTGAACTCCTTTCATAAGCCTAAGAGCCCAGAACTACTTAGAATCTCACCAATATAGAGAAGTCTATCTAAAACTGCAAATTTAACCTACTTTCACGTCTACAACATATATGAATGGAACATAGGAAAATATTCAGAAAACAACCATTCATTATACATAAAAACACAAACACCTCATATGAAGGAAAAACTTCTTTTGTATTGATTTTGAATGCTCTTGTACAAATATTTACAAAGGCTGGACTACAACAGATTCTTCAACACTTTCTCTCCTCTCTTATCTCAGGCTCTCTCTACTTTATCATCCTAATGAATTTTGATACAATATATTTTTACAAAAGAGGGACTCCTCGAGCCTTCCCTCCATATACCTACCTGCATTCAATGGACAACTAGTCCAAACTAGGCCTAAAAGTATCTACATGACATCCATTAAAGGCGACCCCACATGCAACCTGTATAAAGGCACATGGCTCAGATTTCCTCGAGCCTTACAACATTTAATTTCATTTAGCTATATTAAAATTTTTAAATTTGGGTTAAAAATGAGAGGGTTGGCGCCTCTCTTTCCTTGGAATTTGTTCCTCCAAGTGCATTGATGCGTTGGTTGTCTGGCACTTGATGAGGTGGAGAAATGCTCCTGCATCATACTCTCGCACTGACAAAATAATGAGATCCTTATCATGGCTCTCCTTTTGTTGAGGTTGAGATCCTCCTGGGTCCCATATATGAATTTGTAGTTGTCTATCTGCTCCTCTGCATTTATTCTACCCTACTGTTGCAGGCTCTCCTCTGATCAACTTATCTCTACTACCGGTTTCCTTCTCTCATAACTTCAACATCAACCTTCTGATTTATTCTATCACTCTATCTAGCTAGTGTACTTTCTATATCCTCCTTTGCAGTATGTTATGTTGCATTTCCTCTTCATTAGTTTCCAACTTGACCTGTTGGATACGATAACTTTACACTATTACCCTTTCTGCCAAGGCTTCCACTCCTTCACCCAAATCAATGGGAAGATCAATCTGATATCCCATGTTTTTTCTATCTCCTATGGCACTGGCTTTCCACTCCACTATAGGCTCAAACTCTATAGCAGTACTACTGAGCTTCTGCTCATCCGTCTTCCCTGATAGTTTTCCTTCTGTCAGCTCCTCTCCAACTTCATCCAACTTCTCCTCATTTTGGAATTATTCTCCACTCTTAAAAAATACATCCATCTAGTAGTCTTTTTTGTGCATGGATTGCTTAACCAATCCTCCATCATATTTAGCTCCTTCTTTCACTGAGTGAGCATCTAACCTGAATTATCCTCTTCTTCTCTCATCCACTTGACATATGTCAATGTTTACTCTTGCTCCTCCTTGACAGTCTTGGTTGGATGTCTCTCCTCTACTGCACCTTTATCATATGCACTGGCCATTACTAGGCTAATTGGAAAGAATATTTTGATTCCTCCAATGATCAGAATGTACCTCTGATCCTCCTCCTATGTTAGCACTTCTTGTTGATCGAAACTCTCCTATGATTTCTTAAGACTCTCAAACAGTCTCATCTCCACTTATTTTATCACTCCTTGTTGATATGAACTCCTTTCTGAGATCCTAAGACTTTCATAAAATCTCACCTCATCCTCCTTTCCCACCTAGAAATATGAGGTTTCACTCTTGCCCTCTTGGAAGCCTATGAGATATTTGACTGATCTCAACTCATTTTCCACCTAGAAACTTGAAAGTTCATATTTCCCTTCTAGAAGTCTATGAGATCTTTGCTTGATCTCTCTTCCTTTCCCTCCTAGCAATTTGAACCTTCATCACTGAGGTTTATTCCAACCTTTGGCTCACAAATGTAAACCATCTCCTCCTCTGTGGCATTGAGGGTTTCAACATGCCCTGACCACCTCCTCAAATTCTACCTCTTCCTTTTGGAAATCAAATGTTGGATAGTGCACTTTACTTTTCTCTTCAAGGGCCATTCATACCTCCATATTCCTTGTGCTTCCTGCTACATATTCAACATTAACCTATTGATATCTTCTCTAATATCCCCAAGCTCTTTATCTCTCTTTTCTTTTCTCACCTGTTGGTGGCCTCATTGAGCTTTCTTCTTATGGCCTTCAGTAGCCATCTTCCTCCAATGCCTCTAAGAATGTGACTAGTTCTTCTGGCTGAGCCTACCTGGCTGTCTACTTCATCTACTCTGCAACTGAGAGAACTGTTGGATTTCTCCTACATCCCTACTAGTTTTCTCTTGTCTATTGCACACCTTGCAACAATATTAACAGAGAATGACACCCTTCTTTAACCTCCTTTTTCTTCTTTCTACAGAAAAAAAAAATCAGCTCTGATACCAGTTGATGTAGACCCCACCCTCTCTTAGGGTCCGTGCAACCTCCCAGTCTAGGATCATTCACAATCGAGAGCTGGATCATATCTTTGAGCCCTGCTGAGCCCCCAAATATTGTACACAAGTTCTTTAATTAATTGTTTTTGTCCAACAATCAACCATGTGGGATCACACTAATCCCCTTTGCTTCTTAAAATCAATTTCGGACCCCTATCCCTTTTCACTCAACCCAAAACATCACGTGACCAAGGGCTATGACCAAACTCTAATAAATAGTGCACTATTTCGGTTCCTCTGTCTCTGGGGTTTTCAACCTTCATCACCTTCCAAAACCATCGAATGTCGAAACTGCAAGATCAATGGTCCATAATCCTCCACAAAATAACAACTGAGATCTTCTTCGTAACTCTGGGCTTCAACAATCTTCCCATGACATTTTTTTCAACAATCACTCGGATTTTCGAAAAGGCAATGTTTCCCTAGAATTATATCGACGGTTCTCAAGATTTGTCATATAGAAGGTATAGATCTCTTCTCATATCTCCCGATGAAAAAACGTAGAAATACCTCGCCTTCCTCCACGTGTCCCCTCCCTGATTGATGACCATGATGTCTTCGGAACTTTGGGACTTTGGGAATTTTGAAATTTCTTCGAAGTGACATGTCTCCAACATACGATCACGATGGACTCCCACATTTTATCATTCAGGAGTCCTCAACAATGTTTCACTCATATGCCATATTTCCTCACCTGATCAATAGTCCACAATACTTCGGGCCTCCGGGCTTCAGAGCTTTCCGTTACACCACACCCCAAATCTCCCAGAGTGTCAACCTTTTGGAGTGTCATATCTTCTGCCAGGTGCCCTACATCTACTTTGGGCTTCGGTAGCTTCTTGCCCAATGAATTCACTTTGCAAACCCTCTAGAGTGATATACCTTCGAAGTGACGAGACTTGGCGACACGCATCCTCCTCCAATCAATGGTGGATATCTTCTCTGCTTCTTTGGGCTTCGAAATCTTTGACAGCTCCAACCCCACTTCCCTATGGGGTATCAATCTTCCAGAGTACTGGATCTCTTGTGATGCGTCCTTCACAACAGATGGCTGAGATGACCTCTGGGACTCCGACATTTCGGGAGTCTGACCACTTTCACACATGCACTCTCCAGTTCGTCCGGAGTGACCCTCCTCCCAAGTACAAGATCTCCCACCATGTGTCTCTCACAATGGACGACTGAGATCTTCTCCATTGTTTGGAGTTTCTACGATCTTTCTCACTCCAACGCTGAGTGCTCCCATAGTGCTCACCTTTCAAATTTCACAATATGATGGCACATGTCCTCCGGCTTCAACGGTGAGGATATTCTCCGAGGCTTCAACCACTTCTCACCGCACATCTTGAATCTTATAGAGTGCTAAATCTCCAGACCTCGTCCAATCTACGAAGACGTGTCCCTCTGAATTGGATGTTCCTGATTGACTCTGAATCCTAGGACTTTGGGAATCTTGCGCTTAATTATAAAAGAAACCTATGAAACTCCGAAGTCCGAAGGACCCTCAGGGTTAAAACACGCGCTACTTACCTGGATCCGATGACTCGTGATCCTCATGCCTAGATCCAACAGATATGATCTATCCTCCACTATGCACACTCCTCCTTGAGTCTTGAATCTGATCAAATGGTCTAGATCTATTATAACATCCCATTCGATGACTATTATAACTCCTCCTTTTTGTTTCTACGCTTTCCTTCCAAATGAAGGATTTTCCTGAAATGTTTTCAAAGGATTGGACTTTGATCCTTCTCCTCTGCAAGCTTGACTGATTGACCTCTGCTTCCATTGTTTCTCCTGAGATTTGGACTTTGAAATAAGTCCTCTTTGTGATCACCTTGTGCTTCCCTCACATTCCATGACTTAGATTGGTTTCTCCTTCTACACTCCTTACAGAGACTCTGTGTGGAATCACACTATCTCTCCTAAGCTTATACTTTCTCAACTTCTAAGGGTCGTGGCCCTTTTCTTCTCCAACAAGGTCTCGTGTCATCCTGGAACTCTATGCTCATTTTCCTGAGATTTATAGAATTTATAAATAGTCCTCATGCATTCCTGATACAGGTGGATATCGGTGGCCACCCACCTTTTCCAACTGGCTCAAAACAGTTTTCTGGCAATTTTGGTAATCTACTATTTTTAGCAGTATTTAACTTTCGGAGCCATTTTGAAGGCCTAAATGAAGTTTTTTTGGGATCGATCTTTTTAATGATAATGAAAGGCTCTAATTGAGCCCCCAAAATGAATATCATCAATGATACCTTTCCAACGATCTATCGTGTGACCTAAATGGAGATCCTATGCCAAAGTTACGCTCCCGAAAAGTTGATACACCAAACTACCCAAAATGAGGTCCACAAAACTGTTGGATTTTCATCTTTCGAGGTTAGTCTTTTGTATTTTCTTTATGATAAAAATGCCTTCGGAGCCTCATTGTAAAATCATATTCTTGCGAATGTGAGTAGTGGACACATATCTTCTGATAGATAAGCTGCCACCATTCTAGCGAGTCTTTCACTCTGTATTTTGATAGTCTTTGTACATTTTCGCTCATTAATAGAAAATTGTGTATTAATGTATCTCTGTTTTTATGGTTGCATCTCTGATACATTTCTGTTATATTATTGGATATCCAAGATATCTCTATACATTTCTTTATTATATCTCCACTCTCATTTTGTGCCAAAAATAATCTGGATCAGTGGTATCAGAACAAGATTCTCTTGATCATTTTTTAGTGCATGTCCCCGATGAGGTCCGAGTGTAGCAAGTTGGGTCTTGATATTGTCTTTATTGAATAAAATCGCTCTCGCATGTCCAATAAACCCTCCATGGTGGAAGAAAATAAAAACAATAGAGTGGATGATTCTATTAATCTTGCTTGATCTAGATCTCACGCGACAGAGAGACGAAATGATGGAGAATTTTTCCCACATGATTCAATGCCTGGTGATAACAACAGGCACATCTTCATCATGTGGCCACTTTGGAAGTACCTCGCCTTTCAGGTTACAAGTTAGTTTTGATATTTCCATATTTAAAGGATAGATAGATGCAGATGCCTTAGAAAAATGGTTAAATCTACTAGAAGGTTATTTCTTTGTTCATAATTTCTTCGACAGAGAAAATATCACCTTCGCACTCCTTAAGGCTCTCCCCCATGTGAAAAATTGGTGGGAAACTTTCTAGGAGGAAAGTTCCATAGAGAATTCTGGAATATATGGGGTTGAGCCCACTTAGGATTTTTTTGTGGATGCGGTAAAGGAACAGTATTACCCTGTTGGAAACTATGAAGACCGATACATGAGATGGACCACGTTGCAGCAAGAGAGGGGCCAAGAAGTTCCAGAGTTCACCAATACCTTCCATACCTTGCGCACCAAGCTGGGTATCAAAGACTCTGAATGACATTTGATTTCGAAATACCGTGGGGTTCTACACAGATACATCCAAACTGAAATGGATTTTTTGGACATCTCATCACTCGGTGCTCCTTATCGATATGTTGTTAAAATTGAGTAGAAATTTAAGCACTAGAACAAACCGGATTTTGGGTCTACACTTTCGAAAAAACCAAAGTATGATAAAGTCAGCCCTAACAAATAGTCTTACAAAAACCAGTCCAAGCCACGGGAAAAGAAGGGTCACAGAAAGATGAACAAGGACACCAGAAAATGGTGTGATTTCCACAAAATCCCCCAGTACAACACTGATGAATGTCACCCAAAAAAGTCATCGATGTCTGATATCAAAGACAAGGAGTCGAACCCTAATTCAGAATATGATTCAGAAAGTATTGATAGAAGACAGATCATCGATGCAAACCCCACTGCCATTGTCGCGACCGAAACAATTTAACCAGAAGAACCCACATATTCTAAAGAGGGGGATCACCTTTTTCATTCACAGATGTGGGCTAAGGGGACCCTGCTGCATTTTATTATTGATAGAAAAAGACAGAAGAACCTTATCTCAGCAGAGGTCATCAAACAGTTAAGATTGTCAACAACACCACACCTGCAACCATACAACAGTGGGTGGCTTCGCCAGGGACGAGATCTCTGTGTTAGTCAGCAGTGTCGATTGTCATATGAAATCCAACCCTTGAAGGATGAGGTATTTTGTGATTTTTCCCCACTGGATGTCTGTGATGTTCTCTTGGGTCATCCATATATGTGGAAGCGCCACAGTATCTATGAGTCTCTACCCCGTAGTTTCATTGTTACTCTGGGGGGTCACCTCTATAGGATACCATAGGTATTTCCAACTACTGTCCCACCTAAACAATTCCGCAAGGTAGTATCTCATACTACAAAATTCAACTTCTTCACAATTTGTTCAAAAGGTGAACATAAGGATACTGCGACCACTATAGTCTCGACCCAAGAACCTTCTATCCAACAGAAGCGGGTCAACAAGATTGGAGAAAAGTGTAAGAATTACTTATTCACACATCCATCTCATGTATCCTAAATGGTTAAAAAGTTCTAACCCTTCAAGCCATAGGTTCATGACAACCTTCAACAAGCTAAGCAACACAACTTCTCCAACAAGGGAAGCAACTCATCAAGATGCAATTCAACAAATGATTTTCCCTCTCCCCCGGGAACTCAATAAAATGGAGACCATTTATTACTAATGATTTATCATTGATCTAGGTTGATATCGGTCACCACCCACCTTTTCCAATTGGATCAAAACAATTTTCTGACAATTTTGATAATTTACTATTTTTAGCAGTTTTTAACTTTTGGGGCCATTTTGAGGGCCTAAATGAAGGTTTTTTGAGATCTATCTTCTCAATGTTATTCAAAGGATCTCATTGAACCCCCAAAATTAATCTCCATGATTATACCTTTCCAACGAGCTATCATTCTCCCCAAACGGAGATCGTATGCCAAAGTTACACCCCTGGGAAGTTGATACACCAAACTACCCAAAACGTGGTCAAAAAAATTGTTGGCTTTTCATCTTCCAAGGTTAGGGTTTTGGATTTTCTTTATGATAAAAAGGCCTTTGGAGCCTCATTTTAAAATCATCTTCTTGCGAATGCGAGTAGCGGACATGTCTCTTCTCAGAGATAAGTTGCCACCATTCTAGTGAGTCTTTCACTCTGCATTTTGACAGTCTTTGTACATTTTCACTCATTAATAGAACATTGTGTATTACTGTATCTATGTTTTTATGGTTTCATCTATGATACATTTATGTTATATTATTGGATATCGGAGATATCTCTATACATTGCTTTATTATATCTCTGCCCTCATTTTGTGCCGAAAATAATCTGGATCAATTCCTGACATTGACTTCTCTTCAAGTCTTGGACTCCAAATACTTCAACCACACACTCCTGCACTCGTCTCCATTGATAATTTATCAACACTTATATAATTCTTGGCCCAGTGCACTCCTTGCATAGGTCTTCTCCTGATTCCCGAACTCTTCAGTCTCACTAGTGCACTCCTTGCACTCCTTGCGGAACTTTTCTCTAGAGTGTTCGATAACTCTGATCCTCCTTCTCCTCCAACTAGATATCAAAGTGTTCAGTAACTTTGATGTGCACTCCTTGCACTATTCCTTTTGATATTTAGAATGGCTCTGGTGTGCCCACCTGCCACACTCTTCTCTGAACTTGGGAGAGAGTTCAAGTGCACCCCTTATATAGGCTTCACAAAGTTTTATCTAACTATAGTGTGCACTCCTTGCACAATCCTAAGAGCCCAGAACTACTTAGAATCTCACCAAGATAGAGAATTCTATCTAAACCTAAACTTTCACTTCTACAACATCTATGAATGAAACACATAAAAGCATTCAGAAAACAACCATTCATTATACATAAAAACACAGACACCTCATATGTAGGAAAAACTTCTTTTGTATTAATAATGAATGCTTAAGTACAAATATTTACAAAGGATGGACTGCAATAACGTCTTCAACATTTTCTCTCCTCTCTTCTCTCGAGCTCCCTCTACTTGCTCATCCTAATGAATTTTGATACAATAGATTTTTACAAAAGAGGGGCTCCTCGAGCCTTCCCTCCAACTACCTACTTGCATTGAATTACATTGAATTACATTCAATGGACAACTAGTCCACACTAGGCCTAAACCTATCTACCTGTCAACCATTAAAGGTGACTCCACATGCAACCTGTGCAAAGATACATGGATCATCTTTCCTTGAGCCCTACAACATTTAATTTCATTTAACTATTTTTAAATTTTTAAATTTGGGTTCAAAATGAGAGGACTGATGCCTCTCTTTCGTTGGAATTTGTTTCTCCAAGTGCGCTGATGTGTTGCCTTGCTAGCACTTGATGAGGTGGAGCGATGCTTCTGCATCAAATAGAATTTACGTGGAAACACAAATGGGAAAAAACTACAAAATTATTTTCTTATATATCAAAAGAATAAATTCATTGGAAGCACCAACTTTCGATTCTTGAACTACAACTGGAAGGAGACTCCAACCCCTTGTTCTTAGGCTCAAACCTAAAGGAACCTACAACTCCCTAAGTTATATGGCTCCAACCAGAAGGAGGCTACAACCCCTTGAATTATCTACCTCCAACCAGAAGGTGGCTACAACAAGCTATCCTTTCCCTATCCAACTGCCATGTAACATAAATGTAGACCAACTGTTGTTATCACAAACTCTGCCACTATCATTGCCACTGTCACTTCCATTGTCACTGTCACTCTCTCTTTATCACTATCTTTGTCACTATCACTTCAACCTGTATCTTCTCATCAACCAACTAAACATGTACCATACCATGCATCAAGTGTATACCAATATACATACTATCTCATGCATCAATCGTGAACCAAAAGATACATCAACAATGAATAGTGAGTCATGAACCAGAGAATTAACCATGTACAACCTGTGCCATATACCATATCATATACAATCATAAGAACCATGTCATGTTCTGAACTAGATATAAGAGTGCTACTCACTCTACCAATCAACCAAGATATACCATATCCAAATACCAAACCAACCATACCAAGTATGCATCAAGCATACACTTCATGACATGAAGTAACCATAAAAACAAGTATCCAACCATACCAATACCTTTGTAACTGACCTGAACCTCTGAGATGCTGACCTGTAACCTTCCTGTAGACTTGAAGGACCTGGTACCAACATCTACTCAAAATTTCCTGAGATTTTCTCTTGTACACAACTTTCTCTTCTACAACCCGTGTATAAGCGCCCTTTTCTTCACTCCATCATGCATACATACACTCCTTGACTAACCTGAAACTCATGTATACCTCAAAAACTAGGGTTTTCTACAACCCCAAAACATTCTTTGTCAACCTCCCTTTGCTACTATAAAAAATGATGTTACAACCTTAACAAGAGATCAGTAGATCACAAGAAAGATAAGCAATGAATAAGTGTGTGTGTATTTGTGAATGACTCCTTGAGGTTCTTATATACTTGTGCTAGGTAACGCCTCTCCTTAATTTATGGATTCTATGGTTTTCTTATTACAACAAATTTACCCCTTTGATTAAGGACTTGTAACCAACTAGGGGCTTCTTGACCACTCTTCGAGGCTTCCAACTTTACAAGGCCATATCTCCCTAACCATGCGGAACTACATGGCATTCTACATATCATCGGAAGTGACACGAAAAGTACTATCCATATATGAATGTATTTCCTTCATTTACTCTGTCCATCATGTCCATATTCCTCATTCACTTTTGGGTACTAAAAACATACCCTTGGGGATTCTTCAATGGTTGACATCAATCTCTAACATTACTCTCCAAGGGTTGACATCAATGAAAACCAACTTTCGAAACCAATTGTCCAACATGGTTCAAAACATAAATTTTATAACATTTCCAATACTTTTCTTTGTTGATTAAATGGTTGACTTAGTACTTGAAATATGCTCATTAATAGACAAAGATGTGTGCAAAATTGATAAATTGACATATGACAGGATGCGATTGCATTTCAAATATTTATGAGTTCACATTGTTGAAATATAGAGAATGTTCTATAGTATCTAGAATTGGGTTTTCTTGTTGCATTGTATTAGCCATTAGTCCTTTACAATAAATGGTGCATTGATGTGATGCATTGAATCCCCTTGCAAACATTATTTATTTCCTAGAATTAATGAATCATTTCCTTCTCTTGTGAATATTGTTTTAAGCTACTTCATTGCATAGAAATTGTGAACCTTGAGACAACATAGGTTCTATGTGGCATAATAAACTAATGGTATTACCTCTATTCAAACTTGGTTGCAACATTTTTGTTACTTGGTTGGAAGAAAATAGCTTGAATGAACGATTATGTTTTTAAAGGAGGAAGTTCCTTGTTTCAATATTGTTGTTTGAAACTTNGTGGCATAATAAACTAATGGTATTACCTCTATTCAAACTTGGTTGCAACATTTTTGTTACTTGGTTGGAAGAAAATAGCTTGAATGAACGATTATGTTTTTAAAGGAGGAAGTTCCTTGTTTCAATATTGTTGTTTGAAACTTTTCTAGAGAATTGATTTCTTATATTGCAATAGTTATTGGAAAAAAAATGATCCTTTCTCATTTGACATTTTGGCTTACACACGTAAGGGTAAAGGATTGGATTTGATTTGTCTGTGACTGTATGAATGGTGAAACTTGCTCATGATTGAATAAATTTATTCCTCAACTGATTAAATGCCCATGTGCTCAAGGGAATATGAAATGAATTGAATGGGAAACTTGTCATCTAATAATATGACTATCCATATTCTATAAAATTCCAACCTTCTTGTTGAAAGAAAAGGAAATGATCATCAAAAGAAAATTGGTATCTTGATGAGAACCTAAAACTCACAATATTAATGATCGATCCTAGGTTGATAAATTTCAACCAATAGATCCGTGGGATAGAAGGATGTTTCAATGTTAATTCATGCTAAAATCTATTATTCATTATGTAGGTTATTAAATTTGATTTTGTTGATGAATAAATTTAATTACCCTGCATGTGAAATGTGTTGAGATGATTATCATTTTCATTATTTTATGCTATGATGTTATGATAACATGTGGTTACATCTACTATGTTGAAGAAATATTATATCTTTGATAAATAAATGTTGAGTATCCCCTAATGTGATGACATGTTGTAATTGTCTATAATTATTTTATAATAAGATGTTTTATGATGACATGCAGGGAGCATGTGGTGATGAAAATGATGTTGTATTGTCACGATGACATGCAAGATTTAGCATGTGAATTATTTCCTTGAGATGTTGATATAATGACTAATGCATTGATTGCATGTTGTGAGATGGTAATTTTCAAATTATCCACTAGTGGGCCGAGAGGGTCAGTTTATTTTATGACCTCATAGGAGCCCATAACCATGAAGAATAATATTACAAGTAACATCTTATGGACTGGGGACAACTCAATATACTACTTATGTCAGTAATTCTTATTCTCTATATTGGAGTTGTGATGCCAAAGTCTCGAATAATGGCTATAGTGTTGCTCACTAGTGGTGTTGTGGGATTGGAATTCAATGCATGGGATTGTACCTGGATGTTTTGGATGAATTTTAGGTTATCCTTTCAATATGCATGGTGTATGTGAGTACCTATGCAATTGTCTACTTTGGTATATGAGGTCTCAAGCCTTGGGGCTCTAGATAAACAAGTAGGATTTAATCCTAGTTTTGAAAGTTAGGAAGGACAACAAGAGAGTACTCACACTTCTCCGGTGTTGTGATGTGGAATTTTGATGCTTTTTATAGTCACTTGGGTGGCCTATACTAGTTTAGTAGACAGTGTTGTGGAAGATGTTGGAGCTAATAGAGGGTGTTGTGGAGGATGTGATGAGATAATTAAAATTATATAAGTAACATAGTCAAGGTAACTTCAGGAAAAGTTCCTTGAAGGAGGGAAGCATGTCATGCCCCAAATTATTATTAGTATTATTATTTAATAAAATACTAATACTAATAATAATAAGGAAGTATAATCATTATCCTAAAACTATCATCTCAATATTATTATTAAGTAACAATTATAATTATAATGTGGGGCATGACACAAATGTGGGAAGTAGTTTAGGCTTCAAAGCTATGTTAAGAAATCCTTCCCCATCACAAGGGTGTCTTCACTTCAAAAGCCCCTCCATATGGACCATCTCCCATTTCGACCAGTCTCGAGAATGGGAATTACCATATCCTCTTCTTGGATTTAGCTAATGTTAACTTGATCCCACTAGTACAATATGCCATGTGAAGCATAACTAACTAAGTCTTTTGATCCTTGATCTAACAATGGACCATTACAGATTTCTCACCCTAGTGAGGACCTACCTCACAAGGAACCCAAGGTTCCATTAAGGAATAATACCCCAAACCCTCATGGGTAGGAATCCCACCACTACAACATAGAGGATGCCTTAGCTCAATCCCCTATAGAAATGTCATCCCTTGAATTCCTCCAAAAGTATCCTTCACAAAGGAATGATTTACCTACTAATTTTGGGATTTTTTATCCATTGAATGACATAATGATTACCTTCAATAGTTACAATACTAAACCATTTATATTACAACCCTTGTTATACTTCCAAATTCTAATGTCCATCAATAATGTCATCATCCATCAATGAATTATTGATGAATGTTCATCCATGTGCATCATCTCGACCTAATTCTCGATGAAGTTAGCCTCCCGAACATTAGGTCCATATACGATCTCCATTTATGCATATGATGGCTGGCCCTCTCAACCTAAAGGTATTTATTAGAAATGACCCATCTAGTTAGGAGGAAAATAAGTATGCATTGACATTGAATTTATCGATGCCCCAATGGACTACAACATCCCTTTAGGTCGAAGCTTCATGTACACCATGAAGGTAGTGTCATCCTCAGTGTTTCATAAGATGATATCCCCTTTTAATGGGACACTCATCACCATCGATCAAGTGAAACTTCATATTAACCATGTGTTCTCGTCTTTGGGTGGTAACCATGCAGTCCCCTCACTTTCAAAAATCATCACTAGAGTCTAAAAATACTCATCATTACTTAGTGTGTATTATGGACCTCCTACTATGATTACCCACCCTAGTTAATCTAATGTTAGTATGGTATCATTCAGTCATAGAAAAAAGGGGCCATGTCACTAGTTGGATTCCATTCGTTAGGAATATCCAAACCTAATGGTATAAGACCTTGCTATCAATCACAACAGTTCTTCCTAAACCACTCATCAATCGAATACCATGTGAATTATTTAATTATCAACTTCCATGGGATCGAAGCTATCAAAGAATGAATCTTTCCCTATAGGTGTACATCCCCCATTTACCTTTAGCCTCAACATTGGTGGAATCCTCAACCATCATTCTTTCATCTACTTAAGTGGATGTATCATATGTAATCCATCTTTCTCAATGATAATAGGTTCATGTTATCATTCCCTTCTACTTCCCTTAATTAGATTGGTTGTTGCATCCTAGTATTTCATTCCAATGAAGACATTATGGAGTCCCTCACTACAAAAAATTATCCTTATGATGATGTGCATCATCATTCCTATTTATTACCTCAACAACCTCATCCCACTAACTAGTATGTTGTTGAAAAAAAATACTTTGCATCCCCCACATTTAGATGGATTATTTAAAAAATCCCATCCACACTCTTGATTCTTTTTAAGAAGGGAACATGGAAAATACTTCACCTACCATCAAGGTGAATATCTCCCAAACCTCGGGTGTCAAAGAAAACATCCTACTAGGGGAAAGATGTTCCCTAGAAGAAGTTGCTTCCTATAAATCCGTCTTCCAAGAGTTCTGAGATATCTTTTCTTGGTCCTATTTCAATATTCTTGGAATTAAGTCGACCATTGTTGAACATCACATCAATACATACATGGCCAAATTCCTTTCCTAATCACCAAAAGTAAAGGCCTATTCACCCCAACAAGGCCACCTTTATCAAAGACGAAATAGATAACTTGAAAAAGGTGGGAATTATTTATCCCATTTCATATGATTCATGGACCTCCAAACCAGCCCATGTCATGAATAAATAAGGAACAACCCTTTTCTACATCAATTTCCATGATCTTAACAAAGCATGTCCCAAAGGAAGCTACCAAATTCCATTCATTGATCCAGATTTATGAGAGAAAAGAAATGAAACCATAGATTTATAATATTAACACAGAAAAACAATGAAAAATCACATATATATAGTAAAACTTGGCTTCGATTAAATAAGAAATATGTTGAAAACTGTAAAATGCAAATTGAAAACAAGCTTGTTAGAATGGTGGCAGCTTATCTCTAAGAAGAGATGTGACGGCTACACTCATTCGAAAGAACATGAGTAAAATGAGGCTCTAATGGCCTTTTTACAATAAACATGAATTCCAAAACCCTAGACATCCAAAAACCTAGCTCTAGGAGATGAAGCGCCAAAATTCATGTGGGCCCCTTTGGGGTAAGTTAGTACATCAACTTCTCGAGGTTGTAACGTTTGCATACGATATCTGTTTAGGGCACACGATAGCTCATTGGAAAGGTATTGACGAGGAGATTCATTTAGGCAGATCACTCAAAGACTTGGGCTATAATTTTGGTGCCATATCGTGAAAAAAACATCGTTTAGGCCCTCAAAATGGCCCCAGAAGTCCTAGAACCGAAAAATTGCTCAAAATAGTAAGTTGCCAAAAAAACTATTTTGAGCTAGTTGAAAAAGGTGGGGTGAAATAAAGATCCTCCTAGATCAATCCTCCCCCCTTAAGAAACAATGGTATCCATTGTGTTGAGTGCCCCCATCAAATGAAGAAATTTCTGTTGAATTTGGCCCCGGGTGAGCCACTTGCCTTGGTGGAGGAGTTGCCCTGCTTTGACAACCTGATAAAGTTTGATCCTCTGCTAGAAATTTCCCTTGACCTTTGTGCCCATTATTTAATTATTGGATGCATGTTCCATGTAGTCAGGGTTGAGCTATGTTGGTGTCAATTGTTCTTCTATCTCAGAGGTGTACAATAATGGTGGAAAATAAGACCAAAGGAGGTCCACATTGAATACTGGGTGCAAGCAAAGGAATGGGGGAATGTTGAGCTTGAAATCATTGTCACCCACAACCTTGGTGATGGTGTAGGGTCCATAAAACAGTGGAAAAAGATTTCGATGAGGCCCTATAAGGTGTTCTTTCTACAAGTGCAGCCGAACTTTGTCTCCCACCTGAAACTGGTGTGGTACCTGGTGTTGATCATGGCGCTGCTTGTACTTGGAATTGGACTTCTATAAAATATCCTGAAATTGTTGGAGGATGTGCCAGACCCGATCAATGAAATGGGTGGCTTTGTCATCTCTAGTTTGATCATGCGACAAGTCTTCCTGGGTGGCCGCAAGGGGTAGTTCAACATCCATGGGACCCAATGGTTTAAATCTCAATCCCACCCGAAAGAGCATGTAGTTATTTGAGCTATGTATGGCTCTATTGTAGTTTTGATGAACATCGGGAAGATTCTCATCCCAGGTGCGAGGGTTCTTGGAATTGTACATGCATAGGATGTGTATGATCATCTGGTTGGTGACCTCGATTTGGCCATTCGTCTGAGGGTGGAAAGTGGTGGACTTGGTGAGCTTGGTGTCCAACAGTGACTATAGGCTCGACCATAATGATTTGAGGAAAAAACTATAATGATATGAGATAATTATTTTTGGGATCCCAACGTGTACTCACACTCGTTCAAAGAAGAGCTTGGCAATGGCATGCATTGATCTAGGATCTTTTCGTCATGTGACTTATTAAAGAATTGCATAAAATGAGCATAAACAAAAGTACACCATAAAGAAGGAAAATCTCAAAATGAAAGAGACACAATCATGCAATATGAACACAAAGAACTTGATAACGGAGTTCATCCCTGGTGGACCACGTCTTCGGGTCCTGCTCTCAAATGGGTAGGTCTTTTTATTAACTCCACAAAAGAATTGGGCAAAATACATAAGTATACCTCATTCTGGAGTTAAGACATAGAAGATTTGCTCAAATTAGAAAACCAACACCACCACTGCGTTCATGGCGTCGTTTTACCTAAAAATGACTGTCTCCACGCCTCAATCCGAGTCAGACACTTTCGATCCCCCAAGACACCCCTGCCTCGATTTCCGTGCCACTGCTCTTGCAATTAATAACTGACAGATATTGAAATCCGTGTCAAAATTTGGAAAATTGCACCCAAATCCATATTGTACGGATGCGCTCAGCTTGCCCCTCTTCTGTGCTCTCTTGTGTGTGAACTCTGGCGGACGCCCCCTTTTTATACCAAAAGTTGGCGGTTATGCAATAAGTGTGGCGATTTCCATGGTGGTTAGAGGAGCTATATTAAGTCACTAGTTTGGCGGAGGTCCTGCGGTCGAATCCCACGGGCCTCCCCATTTTATCTTATGGTTACAAAAAATTTGTTGGCTAGGCTAAAATTGGTGGGCAAGCTGCTAAAATGGTGGACCATTTGCTACATGTGGTGGAATAGTTCTAAATATAGCGGAATATGTTATATTTAGTGTATGGTTGAGTTAAGCCCCTAGGTGGGCATAGTATTATGGTCATGTGGTACAATAGATGTAACCAGGGGCTGGGCCAAAGGCCTAGCCCCTTTCTTTGGCGCATTATTGTAGACTTTACATTTAAATAATAATTAAACCACATTGCAAACAAGACCCACAGTGTGGTGTAGTGGTTGGCACGAATGTGTGGGGCCTTTGTGCTACTTGGAGGTCATGAGTTCGACTCTTAGGAAGTCGAATAAATTTTTTCACATTCCAACCATGGGAGGGGTGTCACGTGGCAGCCCATGACTAGGCCACGTGGCACCATATAACTGGTCCACATAAAAACTGCCATTTGTCACAATTTGATTTGCCAATGAAGTTGACATGTGTCATCACCGAACATGCCCATGTGTCTACCATGCCACATCATCTTTCCAACTCAGTTGTGCCACGTATCACCCTTGCAATGGTGCCACGTGTCACTTTGACTTTTGCCTGTTTGACCAAGTTTGACTGAACTTTGACCGCTTATAACTTTTGATTCAAACTCCGTTTGACGAGTTGTTTGTGTCGTTAGAAAGATTGTGATGCGCTCTTCGTGATTATGCCATTTTCACTGAGTTTTAGGAACTTTGATTTTTTTCCCTCTTGTTGTCTATTGGAGCCATTCTAAGCATTCTAATTTTCTTTTGTGTGTTCTGAGTTGTCTTAACCTTCTCTGGATCCTTATTGGATCACGCCTTCGCACTGAGAGCTTTTTGGACCACCAAAATCTTTCATTAATCAATTGGTAAGTGAGGGAAGAGTTCCCTCACCTTATTTTTCTCAATTCACTTTGCCTTGCTTGGATGTGTGCCCTTTAAGCCTACTCGAAGATAATCAACATCACCCTTGCGTGAAGTCCTCGTCCTTCTGTCCAGGATGATATATTCTTGTAACTCATCCAAGTACTCAGGTGCAAACTCATCAATTGATGGTATTGAAACTTCCTCATCCTGATCCATGATCATGGGCGGTTCAAAAAGTTTCAAGTTCTCTACGTTCACAACTGAATAAATCTGCATATAAGGTGGAAGATCTAAATGAAAAGCATTAGTGCCACTTTTATCCAAAATAGTGAAGGGTCCATATCAGATGGGCTTGAGTTTCTTGCCTTCACCCTTCAATCGTTCCTTGCTGATATGAAGCCATACCCGGTCTCCAACTTGGAACTGATGATCAACCTTGTGCTTGTCATGCCAAGCTTTATACTATGCTTGACTCTTCTCCAATTGTTCCCTGACTGTCTGGTGTATCTGTTGAATCCTCTGGATGAACTTGCGGGCTCTGTCCTCTTTGCGTTCTTCATTCACATCGGCATATCTTCCATACATCAAGTCCATAGGAACCTTTGGTGGGTACCCATAACATGTCTCAAAAGGTGAACTCTGAGTGGATGAATGTAAAGCTCGATTATAATCATGTTGTACATAAGGTATCTATTCATCCCATAACTTAGGATGCTTGTTGCAGTAGCCTTGAAGCAAAAGTACCATTGTTCTATTTGCCACCTCTGTCTGTCTGTTGGCCTGTGGATGAAAAGTAGTTCTCCTCTTCAATTTGGTGTCCATCATCCTCCACAAGCTAGTCCAAAAATCCCCAAGGAATCGAGTATCTCGATCTGAGACAATGGACGTGGGTAATCCAAAGTGAACCCAAACACACTGAAAAAAAGATTAGTAGCCTGCTCAGCAGTGATCTACTTTTTACATGGCATTAAGATACACATCTTGATGAACCTATCCACTACGACATACAAATAATCATGACGCCCTCTGGTCATTGGTAAACCCCCTACAAAATCCATGGAAATGCTTTCCCATGGATGGGATGGAACAAGAAGTGGTGAGTATAGCCCCAATTTTCTATTAGTGGGCTTACAAGTAGAACACATCACACACCCCTTTACATATT
>ML830202.1:0-12622 GCA_009831015.1 Picea engelmannii | reverse complement strand
ATCTCGGTTACACTCTTTGGCTCAGGCCATTTCACAATCACTTCAATTTTGGAAGGATCAATCTTCAATTGTCCTCCTCCCACGATGTGACCTAAGTATACAAGTGCAGTCTTGCCAAATTCACATTTAGACATTTTCACATATAGCTTTTCCCTCTGCAAAGTATCCAATACTTGCTTTACATGCCTGACATGTTCATCCCAAGTCCCGTTGAAAACAAGAATGTCGTCTAAATATACAATCACAAAGTCATCCAGGAAAGGCCTGAATACATCATTCATCACACGCATGAAAGTTACCAGATCATTACAAAGCCCAAACAACATAACTAACCACTCAAACAATCATTTTTTGGTTTTAAAGGTAGTCTTCCATGCATCATGTTCTGCAACCCTGATTTGATGATATCCACTACACAAATCAAACTTAATGAAATAAACAACATTCTTTAACTGATCAAGTAAATCATCTATGTGAGGAAGAGGGTATTTATTTTTCACCGTGATTTTATTTAAGGCTCGGTAATAGACACACATTCGCCATGTGCCATATTTCTTTGGCACCATCACGATCGGAGAACCACAAGGATATGAACTGGGCCTGATGACCCCTTGATCCAATAAGCCCTATATCTGCTTCTTGATCTTTGTCATCTCCACAGCTGACATCCTATACATGCCCACATTAGGGAAAGGAGAATCTTGCTGCAGATGTATCTCATGTTGGATTTCCCTCTTAGGAGGTAATCCATCTGGTTCCTGAAAAATATCATCATACTTAGAAACAATATCAATTAATTCCTTTTTATGAGATGGATCACACCCTTGGAAAGCATCGGATGTCCCGACATCTTTCTCTTTGACGACCATGAGTACATATCTCTTATTAGTGGTTATGAGTCTTTTCATTTGTCCTGCACTAACAAGCATCATATTCACCCTCATGCTGTGAGCTCTAACAATATATTCCACTCCCCCTTTAGTAAGGTGATATTTATTCTCATGACGAAAGAAGATTGCTTTTCTATCATAAAGATAAGGACTTCCCAACACTATGCCACATATATCAAGCGGTAGAACATCCAAATCTACTTCATCAAACAACTTTAAAGCAATAGAAAATCTAACCCTACATTGTTTGGTGACATTAAGTTTTGCTTTGTCACATACCCAACCAAGAGGGTAAGGTTTTGGATGTGGTTTCGTTATAAAACCCATCTTCTTGACATGTTCTTTAAATATTAAGTTTACTTGGGAACCCAGATCAACTAATGTATCTATCTTAGTATGTTTAGATACAACTCATATATGAAATAACTCATTCCACTTTCGTTCATCAATATGAGATTCATCGGTGGAACTTGAACTAGCATGAAGAGAATCTTTACCTTGTACTCTAGTTGCTGTGATCTTTCCTTCATCTCCTGATTCAGAACCAAGATCTTACTGCATTATAGCAACAGTCTTTGTCTTCCCCTTTCTACTGAACTGTTTCGGTTTCTTTTCTGGATGTAGTTTCCAACAGTGTTCTTCATCATGACCGCTCCTCTTGCAATGAGTGCAAGATGGTTTTTCTCCTTCTCTCGTTATTGTAGCATTCTTCTTTCCCTTCCTTTTGAACTTCTTGAAATTCTTTTGTGGGAAATTGGAAGGTTTCTTCATGGGATCTTCTTGAACATGTTTCCCCCTGTTCTCAAGGTGAGTGGCTTGCACACAAACTTCATCAAGACTAGTGGGATTAAACAAGATCAAAGTATGACGAATATAACTATGAAGTGCACCAATATACTTCATTAAAGTTTCATAAGAATCCAAACGAATATTCAATGCTAGAGCTTTCTTCCTAAATTCCTCTGTGAAACTTTGTACGTTTTGACCTTTACTCTATCTCAACGTTTTCCATTCCATTATTGCTTTATGTAAATACCCTAATGGATAGAACTGCTTCCTTATCTCTGTTTTAAAATCTGACCATGAGGAAAGAAGCTTACCACACTTACTTTTGTCCCATAGCTTGCTCTCCCACCGTACGAGGGCAGTGCCTTCCAACTGAAGAGAAGTCAGTTGCACTTTAACTTCCTCTTCTTCAATATGCTAAACACGACAATATACTTCAACCTGTTGGATCCAATTGTCTAACTTTTCAGGATTAGCATCTCCATTAAACATAGGTAAAGTAAACTTTACATCAAGCTTTAATAAAGGTTTCTTAAAAGAGGCTTTATGGTTAGAATGTTGAGAGTGATGAGAATTCTCAGAGGAAGAAGAACTAGAACTTGAAGGCAAAGACAGAGGCTTAGGAGGATCTCCTCCAACCCTTTGGTTTACCGAAGCATCATCATCTGCATGTGCTTCCTTTTTCCTCTCCTTATTCTTCATCCTCTTCTCGCAATCTCCATACATTCGTTCGACCATTTCTGACATGCGATAAAAGACCATGTGAAAGTTTTTCTCCTGTTCATCATGCTTGTCTTCTTATGCCATCTTCCTCCTTCAGGATGTACGGACAACTTCGAGATTGAACGTCTTAAGAGTTCCTTGACCCTGCTTATGCTTGTCCCTAGTAAGCATTCATACTCAACAATTCAAGTCAAAGATGACTGCTCTGATACCAACATGATCCAGGATCTTTTCGTCAGGTGACTTATTAAAGAATTGCATAAAATGAGCATAAACAAAAGTACACAATAAATAAGGAAAATCTCAAAATGAAAGAGACACAATCATGCAATATGAACACAAAGAACTTTATAACGGAGTTCTTCCCTGGTGGACTACATCTCCGGGTCCTTCTCTCAAATGGGTAGGTTTCTTTATTAACTCCACAAAAGAATTGGGCAAAATACATAAGTATACCTCATTCTGGAGTTAATCCATAGAAAATTTGCTCAGATCATAAAACCAACACCACCATTGCGTTCGTGGCATCGTTTTACCTAAAAATGACTATCTCCACGCCTCAATCTGAGTCAGACACTTTCGGGCTCCCAAGACACCCCTGCCTCGGTTTCCTTGCCACTGCTCCTGCAATTAATCACTGACAGATCTCGAAATCCATGTCAAAATATGGAAAATTGTGCCCAAATCCGTACTGTATGGATTCGCTCAGCCTTCCCCTCTTTCGTTCTCTCTTGTGTGTGAAATCTGGCGGACGCCCCCTTTTTATACCAAAAGTTGGTGGTTATGCAATAAGTGTGGCGGTTGCCATGGCGGTTAGAGGAGCTATATTAAGTCACTAGTTTGGCGGAGGTCCCAAGGTCAAATCCCACGGGCCTCCCCATTTTAGCTTATGGTTACAATAGATTTGTTGGCTAGGCTAAAATTGGCGGGCGAGCTTGTAAAATGGTGGATCGTTTGCTACATGTGGCAGAATAGTTCTAAATATAGCGGAATATGTTATATTTAGTGCATGGTTGAGTTAAGCCCCTAGGTGGGCTGAGTATTATGTTCATGTGGTACAATAGTGGTACAATAGATGCCTAGCCCCTTTCTTTGGTGCATTAGTGTAGACTTTACATTTAAATAATAATTAAACCACATTGCAAACAAGACCCATAGTGTGGTGTAGTGGTTGGCGCGAATGTGTGGGGCCTTTGGGCTACTTGGAGGTAATGAGTTTGACTCTTAGGAAGTCGAATAAAAATTTTCACATTCCAACCATGGGAGGGGTGCTACGTGGTAGCCCATGACTCGGACACGTGGCACCATATAACTGGTCCACATAAAAACTGTCATTTGTCACAATTTGATTTGCTAATGAAGTTGACATGTGTCATCACCGAACGTGCACATGTGTCTTCCTTGCCATGTCATCTTGCCAACTCAGTTGTGACACGTGTCACCCTTGCAGTGGTGTCACGTGTCACTTTGACTTTTGCCTATTTGACCAAGTTTGACTGAACTTTGACCGCTTATAACTTTTGATCCGTAACTCCGTTTGACGAGTCGTTTGTGTCGTTATAAATCTTGCAATGCGCTCTTCATGATTATTCCATTTTCACTGAGTTTTAGGAACTTTGATTTTTTTCCCTTTTGCTGTCTGCTAGAGCCATTCTGAGCGTTTTGATTTTCTTCTGTGTGTTCTGAGTTTTATTAACCTTCTCTGGATCCTTATTGGATCATGCATAGTGATGCTATTCTTGTAGGAACCTAGAATCACCGTCTTAGAAAATCGATCAACAACCAAAAAAACATAGTCATTTCCCCGCTTGGTGGACGGAAGGCCCGACATGTAGTCCACTAAGATGGATTCCCAGGGCCTGTCAAGAGTAGGCAAAGGAATGTATAGGCCTTGTTTCTTAATGGCCAATTTGGTAATAACACAGGAAGTGAAGGACCAGATATACTTCCTGACATCATATTGAAGTTTCAATCAGTAGAAATTCCACCAAAACACTACCACTATCTTTTCCATGTTGAAGTGTCTTGCCACCCGATTGTAGTGGGATTCCTAAATCATCTTTGCTCGCTCACCTGATGAAGCACATAGATGGCCCAGATGGCACAACAAACTGTCTTGAAGATGGAAATTGGTGACAACTATGTTTGCACCCAACATTTGGGAGGTTTGGGCGAATTCAAGATATGTCTCATAGAGGTGGGGCCATCTAGAGGTCTCGTGCCCACAAGAATCGAGCATTGTAGTGAGTGTTACAACTAGAGGTTGATTGAGGCAATCAACGACTTGGATGGTACTTCCTGTTTTATACTTGATGTTGAGGTGGAACTACTACAAATATGTGGATCACTTATGATCGTGGTCATTTTGCAATTTTTCATGTGTCTGCATGAACTACAATGACTTATGATCAGTGTGCATGATTGTCTCCTTATTAAGAATGCAATGCCTCCACTAGTGGCAGGCTTTCACAATGCAGTAAATTTATTTTCCATAAGTAGGGTACTTATGGATGACATATGATAGTGTCTCACTATGATAGGCCATGGGATGGCCGTGTTGAGTGATGATTGCACCCACAACATATTATGAAGCATATGTATCGATCTCAAAGGGATATTGCAGGTCAGATAATGAAAGCACTGGGGTGGAGCACAAGCGCTGCTTCAATTCATTGAATTCTTTCTGTTAGGACATGCCCCACAAATTTTTGGCTAAGGGCCCATGCAATATGGGAGAATCCCAACATGAACCTTCTATAGAAATTGGAAAGGCCTAAGAAGCTTCGAAGCTCAGTGAGAATGGTTGGGGCTGGCTAGTCACAGATGAATTAGATCTTGGTTGGATCAACATGCACACCATGTGCATCAACAATGTATCCTAGGTTTTGGACCTTGTCCATGCCAAAGGAGCATTTTTCCAAGTTGGCATATAGCTTGCGCTGTCGCATAATGTGCAGAACCTGTTGAATATGATGCAATTGTTCTTCCCAAGTCTTGATGTAGACAAGGATGTCATCCATATACACCACCACACAAGAATTAGTCAAAGGCCATAAGAGATCGCCCATCATCCACATGAAAGTTGTTGGGGAATTTTTCAAACCAAAGGGCATGACCAACGATTGAAAAATACCTTCTTTTGAATTGAATGAAGATTTACATACATTTGTTGGTTCTATTGTGACCTGATGGTATCCAGACTTCAAATCAATATTACTAAAGTATTCTCCCCCCCTTGAGTTGATCAAGGAGATTATCGATTCGAAGAATTGAGTACTAGTTCCTGACTATTATTTTATTTAGAGCCCGATAATCAGTGCAGAGTCACCAAGTCCCGTCTTTCATCTGCATTGGAACTATTGGGATTCCACAAGGTGATGAGATGGTTCATATGTGCCCCTTGTGGAGCAATTCTTGGATATGACACTTGATCTCCTCATTTTCTAGCAGAGATCAGTGATAGACTGGCCCATTAGGTAGCGGTGCACCAGGGTTTAGATTGATGGGATGCTTGACCTGACAGTATAAATGTACCCCAGTAGCTGATGAGAAGATGTCTTTGTATTCTTCCATGACCTTATCCACTTGCTTCTACTGCGTGGAGAGGTCAGTCACAGAGGCCATGGATGTGGCTGTAACATTTTTCTCACTCTAAGAGAGAATCATGAAGAAGAAAAACTTACCAGTCTAATAAATGACCTTCTTGCATTGCTTGGAAGAGATCAAGGAAATAACACTAGGTGGGACTACCTCAGGTATCCTGTCCAATTTCCTATTCAAATTGATAATAACACTACGAGGCCTAGAATCATATACAACATGACGTTTCCATAAATAAGGTTGGCCCAAAAGAATATCACAAACTTCAAGGGGAGAAACATCACGCAATACCTCAACTTTGAATGGCTTGATGCCATACGACAAGAGACACTATTGGATGATGTGAAGATCGTTTCCTTGACGGAGACATCCGATGGTTTAGGGTTGTCGGTGCGACGTTGTCGACAGGGATAGTCGCTTGACGACCTTTGCTGATATGAGGTTATTTTGGCTACTCCTATCAATGATGAAGTGAAGCGGAGTGTCTTTAACCCATATATGTGAATGAAAGAGGCACTTTCCTTCCTATGTCTCATTAGGTTTGCAAAGATGGATCTTGTTGGTGGAAACGATGGAATTGGTTATGTGTCAATGATCCGTCTCCCCTTACCTCAGCAACCAATGACTTCTTTGAGTGGAAATCGATAGTGTTATGCCAGGGGCTCTTATGGAAGTCGAACCACTTCCTGGTATCTTTATCCGTCTTCCCATGCTACTTATTCTCTTGTGAATTGAACTGGTTTTCCTGAGGTTTCCCATATTTTCTCTTTCCTTTGTTCTATGGATTGGGACTACCCTTGCCCTACTTCTGCTATGAGAGGCTCCCAGACCTAAACTATCGCATATTTTGTTTAAGCTTCTGGTCGATTTTGACAACATATCAATAGGCTGCGCCTAAGGATGAAATGTCCAAAAAATCCATTTTTGTCTCGATGTATCTATGCAGACCGTCACAGTACTTGAGAACCATATGTCGCTCAATATATTTGATACCCAACTTAGTGCACAAGGTATGGAAGACATTAATGAACTCTGGAACTGTTTGGTCTCTTTCTTGTTGTAGTGTGGTCCATCTTTTATACAAGTTGTCATAACTTCCAACAGAGTAGTATTGTTCCTTAATAACATCCCTGAAGGAACCCTAGGTGGGTGAAATTGCAAATAATTTGGATCCCTTTAATTCATTTTGCTCTCAGAAAGTATCCCACCAATCTTTAACATGGGGGACGACCTTGAGGAGTGAAAATGTAATATTTTCTCTATTGGAAAAGTTGTGGACAAAAAAATACCCTTCTAGAAGGTTTAACCATTTATCTACGAAATCGACATCTATTTGACCTTCAAATATAGGAATATCAAAATTGATCTCCACCTTGAAGGGAATGGCGCCTTTGCTTGAGGTGGATGCATCGCTTTTCGACAATCGTCGAAGTATTTGTGCAAAGTTTTCCATCATATCATTCATTTATTGCTCAAGGGATTCCTCGAGCAACATTTTGAAAGGATGTCATGTTTCATCGTCTTTCTTTTCGCCCGCCATAAATATTTTATTGGGCGTGCGAGAACAATTGTCCTCAAGAGAAACAAGCTCGATACCCAACTCTTTGTACTCTGACTACACGAGGGACATGCATTAAAAAAATGACAAGGAGCAAACCGCTTTGATACCACTGATCGATATTTATGAGCGGAACAAAATGAAACCGCGGATTTATAATATTAACATAGAGACACAGTGAACAATAACATATATACAATAAAAATTCGCTTCTATTAAAAAAGAAATATGATGAAATTTGTAAAATGCAGACTGGAAACAAGCTTCCTAGAATGGTGGCAACTTATCTCTGAGAAGAGATGTAATGACTACACTCATTTGCAAGAACATGAGTACAATGAGGCTCTGAAGGCCTTTTTACAATAAAAATGAATGCCAAAACCCTAGACATCCAAAAAACTAATCCTAGGCTGTGAAGGGCCAAAAGTCATGTGGGCCCCATTTGGGTAAGTTAGTATATCAAAATGGCACTGGAAGTTCAAGAACTGAAAAACTACTAAAAATAGTAAGTTTCCAAAAAAATTGTTTTTAGCCAGTTGGACAAGGTGGGTGGCCACCAAGATCCTCCCGAATCATTCATTGATCACGTCATCAATGTAAGGCATGTGGTCTTATAATTTCTGGATGAATTTTGTGATGTTGATTGAGGAAAACTTTCATCCCACAACACATCGTACAATATGAAGAAGATAATACAATAAGGAAATTTGTGGTGAAGAGTAGCAACTACAACTAAATTCTCAAAAACGTGGTTGAAACTTGAATCTATGATAAGTACAAAGATGATTATGAATCCCTTGTTAGGTAATTCAATAGAAAGAAAAATTATGTGAAGTTTGATAATAGATAAAAAATAAAGTTTGTTTTATTATGATGTTGAAAGTTATGGGGACCACAATCCATGTTTTTCATCATCTTCATCTCATTGAGACCATTTTAGGTGATCTATTACATAAGAATGGGATAAATTTTTTGTTAACTTATAGGTGGTGACCATTTTAGGTGATGTATTACCCAAGATTCCAATAACGGGATAAAATTTTTGTTGACTTCTAGGTGGTGACTTAAAAGTTTGAAGGAAAGGGTAGAGATATTTCCTTCGTAATTGTGGAACAAAATGAAGTGTAGATAATTGACTATTTCAAGCATGAAGAAGTGAATTCTTATATTTTGGATGTGATTATTGGAACCAAGGCAGAAGAAAAAAAACAAAATAACCAGGGCAAGCAGTTAAGTTAATACCTCATGTTACAGTGAATAATGTTAAAATCTCATGATGTTATAGTAAATAATGGATTATTATTATTAAATTTATGTAAATCTGATAATAAAAATTTCCACATATGTTAATTCTTGTTAATCATTTAAACTTGGCAATCATATAGCTTTACAGTAATTTTTTAATATGATTAGGTAAATGTGAAAAAATAATTGTTAAGAATATACTAGCATCTTTTATTGTTATCGTCAAATTAAGTTTTTAAATTAAAAGATCATTAATTGTGCACATTCTCAATAGATGTACTCCTTTCGAAATAATAAAATATCGAGTTTCTATAAATTTCCTGAACGATGTTGTAGAAAAGCTACGGATAGAGGGAGTACTAAGAGTCCGCCTATTTCTAATACCTTCTGATAATCTTAAGGGTTAAGCAAGGAAGTTACACCATAGCTTCTCTACTTAAACGGAGATAGCATGATAAGGTCTTGGATATTTTCATGCTATAGAGTAGCAGGTCTTGATTATTAAGTGACCTCTATAATTAGATATCAAAGAAATCTACAAAGGTTATATTGTTAAACAAGACGAGTGTCATTGTTTTCCTGTTGTTGGGGTTGCATATTCTCTTCGATTTCTAAAGTTGGAGTGAATAACCAATCTGAAAATGAAAGTGTAGGTGAGTCTGACACAGAACAATTTGTTTCATCTTCTGCAACCGTTGAATTAGGGTTTGAAGCATCCAGAATAGAGTTGCGCATTTCACCAGCAGATAGATAAATACTGCTGCCAGGATGTGAGCGTATTTTTATGTAATCCTCCATTTCCGACAGGACTGACTCGGAAAGTTTGTTAGGGGAGGGGAAGTCACTCTGGCCTCGTGTTAAAAGCCGTCCACATGTATCATAAAACGTCGAGATTCTCTGCGACTGTTGTAAGTATCGTTTGTATATATCAAGAAGGATTAGAGCTCTGTGTCTGGGCATATCCGCGAAGAACGAGCCAAGCAGCTCGCATATACAGACATTAATGGTAGAATATATATTCGGGCATTCCTTCAATAGTAAATCGAGGGCGTACAGAAGTAGGGAATTCATCCCGGCGAAGCCTTCCTCAGGAGTGCAGTCTAATAGGCAGCCGAGAAGCTGTTGCAGAGATGGCATATATAACAAGATGGGTTGAATGTCCAATTCATTTATTCTGGCGCTGTGATTTTCTAGCGCAACGTCGTAATTGAAAATCCTGCTGACATGCAATCTCTGAGCAAGATAATTTGAGTATTTGCGGACCCAGAGAGAGAAATTCGAAGCGAAGGGGCTGGATCGATCCTCGAAACAGAACATCTCCTCGATTACGCTTCTATGGGAAAAGTTCTGTAGATCTTGAGAGAAAGCAGGTCTACCATCCCTGAGGAGTCGATGAAAGAGCGCCAACGTCTTCAGAGCGACCTTCCAGTCTCTGGTTCGAGTCAATCGCTTCTCCACGGCATATATTAAGCGAAGCCGAGACCCAGAGTCTCCCGTTGCAGACAACGCGGTTAGAACATGTTTTTCATTGGGAGGGATGTCTCTGTGACTAGTGGCTTTGATAACTGCGATGTCTATATTGTCTTTTGAAGTCTTTGCGATCCCGATTGAAGTCATGTCCTTCAGCGCCCCTATCACTTTCCTCGACCAAGATTCCTTCATCCCTCCCTTCTTCTTATCTTTCATGTTTCTGTATCTTGTCTGAATCTCGGATTAGCTGGATAATACAGAGAATTGTTAAAATGCTGCTAACGATCATTGAAGAATGGTTTAAGTTGAATATTCTTCATATGTAATCATCATTTACGTCATTTAAGTTGAATATTAATATCTTATTTACGTCATTCAAGCAACGCCGTGGCGCACTAACGTGGCGTTTTGTGGCACAATGAATTGAAAATGTCGAGTCGGTCGCAGTTCATACACATCATACCGACTTATGAGTATTAGTAAATTGGTGTAGCTTGGATGTTTGTTAGGAATAATTGTTATCTTCCCAATTCTTATTCAATTCTTATAATGATATGAATAATATAAAATTTAAAATATAATTTTCTTATTTCATATTATAATATTAAAAAAAATTAATATATTATATTTATGTATATATTAAATGTGACTTAGATTGTTGAGCTTATATGTTAGGGGTCGGAGAGACTATACTCATTAATATGGGAGGGTCTAGTTATGTATATTATAAGTAGTAATTATTAATAAAATAAATTGTTTACTAGGATAAGAGAGGGAGATGGACATTAATGATGGGGGGCTATGATTTCACAAGAGAGGGGATAACGTTGGGCCAAAGGGAAATCCCATGTTATTTTCCTAATTTAAGGTTTCATTACCATATAATCTGTATTTTGACTTATTAAACACTCAACCATTGAACTCATGTAAGAGGTTGGGTGACAGAGCCAACTCACCTAGTTATGAGAGCATGGGTTAACTACAAGAAAGCATGGGGGAAGTGTGAGAGTCAATGAATCCTTTTGGGGAAGAGTGAGAGTCACACAAGCATGACAGAAGAAGGAAATTCAAGTAGGAAGAGGGACAATTGAGAGAATGTTGATTTTTAGACAACAACGAAGAGTCAAGTTTTGGAAAAGAGCATCGGCCTTGTTGTGTATGAGAACTGCCATGAGAGGGTTGAGTTTTATGCTTAAAAAGTAGGTTGGGCACCTATAATGTGGGGTGTGTGCCTATAATAGTATTTTTTACTGAGAAAATTACTTGAGAGCCTTGAGAGGGTTGATATGAGAACTCTTGGAACAACTGAGAATTCCTGGTGTCCTCAGTTGAGTGATTTCACAACTAAACTTATAGTCAAGCCCTGGAGGGAACTGGGATAGTCTGAGGGATTGTGTGGCAGAGAAGGGGATCACATTCCTTGGGTTGTGTAGGTTGAGGGAAAAGTGAGTTGGTGAATTGGAATTATTATTGGAATTAGAAATCAGGGTGGCTTGTTGTTGAGAGAAATGGATTAACAAAGACTACAGTTGGGAGGAACGTCTTTCGTACGTAGTGAATTAGGTATTTTCCAAGAGACAAGTATTTTTTGATATTGCTTATGTTTAATTCCATAGTGTTTATTTTTTATTTAAATGTTGAATGTTGGGCAAATATTAGTGATATGCATTCATGGTTTTTAATATGTTGTTAGTTGCATGATTTTGTATGTCACACTACATGCATGCATTTACTCATTTGAATTGATATGCTAAGTCATTTTTGTAGTAATGTGGCCGAGTAGGGTAGTTGGATACGTTAGAGATAATTCCTACATACATTCAACTTTCCCACTGAACATTTGAAATGCCATGTTTAGTTGTAACTTTGTCAATATCCCACATATTCCCTCTATGACATATAATAGAGTGTTGTTATGTTTTTTCGTAGTATTTTCAACTACTACTATTATTTCTAATTCAAAATAAGCCTTCCAATGCTCCCAATTTAATTATGCAACTCACAATATGTAGAAGCATGGAGAATCGTGTAAGGGTTTTAAATCTAAGAATCAAAAGATGAAAGCACAATACCCTTCAATTTCATATTTTTACGACGATGCATTTATTGTGGTGATGAGGAGAAAAAGAGATGTTAGGACAGGTTACTGCAAGATACCAGATATATAAAATATGCAGAACAGAAATGAAATGCTAGAAATGACAGAGTAACAGTAAAATATCCAGCATAATCTTCACAATACACAGAAACGATATATGAAATAGCAACAGAAATAGCACTTTGAATCAGATAGCAATGTTCACAGGCCTCTTCGAGGGGGCAACCTCCAGTCGAGCAGCGCTCTGTTACA
>ML830201.1:34303-47137 GCA_009831015.1 Picea engelmannii | reverse complement strand
CACGTTGGGGCATGCCAGTATTACATCATAATTGGACTTCACATAGAGGCTCATGGACCAATTTGACAAGAAAGACCCAGAGTTGCACTTCAGGGAATTGGCTCAGCTTAGGCAGAATGGGACACCAAATGCTTATATTTCAGAGTTCCAGAGGATTGTAGTCATCACAACAGATGTGTCGAAGCATAGGCTGATTATGTTTTTCATTCAGAGACTTTTTGAACCCTTGCATGGTTGGGTTAAGGCCTTCAAACCAGCTTTTCTACAGGATGCTATCATTAGGACGCGTGGCATGGAGGATGTAGTACCCAAGAACAAATTTCCTTCCAAACCTTTCCTTCATCAGAAAAACAAAGACAAGAAGCCCTTTCAGAAGGAATGGTCTGGGAAAGACAGAGTGGATGAGGAGATGCAGAGAGAATTAAGAAGGAAGAAGCTATATTTCAGTTGCAAGAAGCCTTGGGAACTAGGTCATAGGTGCATGGGAAAGGGTAAGGTGCATTACATAGAGGTAGTTTCAAACAGTGATGGGAAAGAGGAGGTGGGACGAGCTTAGGGCAACGAGCATAGCAGATCAGATGATGAGTAGCCGCGTGTGGAGGATAAGGATGTTGAGAAGCCACGTATAGAGGCTAAGGGTGGGACTATTGTCACTTTAGCAGGTGTTCCTAGATTTCACACTTTCAGGATCCGTGGAGTGCTACAGGGGCAGACAGTCACGGTCTTGGTTGACAGTGTGGAAACACACAATTTCATTGACTCAACTTTGGTGGCTAGGAGAGGCATTCCTACAAAGGACTTTGAGGGGTTTAGTGTTGTGGTATATGATGGGTATAGTATGAGTTGCACACAAAGGGTTCCATGATTGAATGTGACATTGGGCAACTACACCTTGACAGATGACTTCTATGTAGTTGAGCTGGCAGACACAAACGTACTCTTGGGTGTTCAGTGGCTTTACTCCTTAAGAAAACATTTTATCGACTACCAAGCCATGGAGATGTAGTTCAGGGCCTCAGATGGTAAGAAGGTGGTTCTGAGGGGCATGTCCAATGGTGCTCCTAAGATTGTTTCAGCCAAGCAGATGGAGAGCATATTCAAGCATGGAGATGTAGCTTGCGCAGTAGGGTGTTTGATTACGATTCATAAGTCTTCGGATAGCAGCGAGCATTATCATGCAGACGTTCAATCGTTGTTGAGCAAACATGACCGAGTCTTTGGGGAGATTCCGCTAGGGAGACTTCCTAACAACGGCTTTGAGCATACCATTGAGTTAGAAGAGGGGGTCAAACCCGTGATCACCACTCCATACAGGCACCCAAAGAGGTTTAAGGATGAGATAGAAAAGTTGATAGAGGAGTTCTTGGAGATGGGACATATCAGGCCTAGTTCTAGCCCATTCGCGTCATCAATGGTTTTGGTTAAGGACAGAACTATGAGGATGTGCATTAATTATCGGGCCCTAAATAAGAAGACCTTTAAAAACGGGTACCCCATTCCCAGGATCAATGAGTTGTTGGATGAGTTGCACGGGGAAGTATACCTTTCAAAGATTGATCTTCGATCGGGATATCATCAGATCAAGGTCAGGGAGCAGGATGTACACAAGACCGCTTTTAGGTGTCATTATGGGCACTATGAATTTTTGGTCATGCCATTTGGATTGACTAACGCACCTACCACTTTTCAGTCGTGCATGAACCACATCTTCAACAAGCAGTCGCGAAAGTTCCTATGGGTGTTCTTTGATGACCTCCTTGTTTACAGCAAGACGTGAGAGGACCACTTGCGGCAATTAGATGAGGTATTGGGCATTATGGGGGAGCAGTCGTTATATGCCAAGGCGTCAAAGTGTGAGTTTGGCATGACAGAGATTCTTTACTTGGGCCATGTGATTAGTGCGCAGGGTGTACAGGTACATCAGGAGAAGATCCAGGCCATATTGGATTGGCCCACTCCTAGGTCCCTTACAGAGTTGCAGGATTCTTTGTATTATGCAACTACTACAAGCGCTTTGTTAAGGGATGTTCATAGTTGGGTGCACCATTGACAGATCTTAGGCATTCAAGTGGATAGAGGAGTCTCAGCAGGCATTTAACAGGCTCAAGGAGGTAATGAGCACTTGTTCAGTATTGGCACTTCCTGATTTCACTCAGCCCTTTGTACTTGAGTCTGATGCTTCGGGTGAAGGTATAGAGGTCATTTTGATGCAGAACAAACATCTGATAGCATTTGAGAGTAGGAAGCTCAGAGAACCAGAGAGACTCTATTCCATCTATGATAAGGAGATGCTTGACATTATGCATGCTTTGGCGAAGTTTTGTGCAGTATTTGGTAGGTGGTCGATTCGTGGTTAAGACTGACCACAATAGTTTACGGGATTTCCTGGAGCAGAAAGATCTAAATGAGAGGCAAAAAAAATGGGTAAGTAAAATACAGGCATATGACTTTGACATTGAGTATCTGAAGGGCACGAAAAATATTGTTTCTTATGCCCTTTACAGGAAACCGGCAGTACTTTCCCTCATGGAGATTTCAGCTAATTGGAAATTACACTTTCTAGTGGAATTTTCCAAAAATCAGTTTGCTTGTGAGTTGATGGATGGTCACATTCAGGATGACAGGTACAAAGTGGTGGAAGATATTATTTTCTACAAGGACATAATATACCTAGTTCCTAAGTCCACACTTAAGGAGAAGATTTTGAGGGCTACTCATGACATGCCATTGGCAGGACACCCTGGTTACTTCAAGACCTACAAGCATATACGAGAGAGGTTCTCATGAAAGGGCCTCAAGGACGATGTGTTGCAGCATGTGAGGGAGTGTATGACTTGTCAGGAGAACAAGTCATAGCATACTCATCCAGTGGGATTATTGCAGCCTCTACCCATTCTAGAAAAACAATGGGAGTGTGTCGATGGATTTATCACAGAGCTACCGAAGGCGCAGGGCAGGGATTTCATATATGTAGTGGTTGATCGATTGACCAAGTTCGCACACTTCTTTGCGATTCCAACAGAGTACAAGGAAGAACAGGTGGTAGAATTGTTTTTCTGGGAGGTGTTTAGACTCCATGGGCTGCCTAGGTACATTGTCAGTGATCGGAACAACAAGTTTCTTAGTGTCTTTTGGCAGGAGTTGTTCAGATTAGTCGGCACAGAGTTGACTCCTCACACCAGTTACCACCCCCAGATAGATGCCCAGACAGATATTGTGAATAAATGGGTTGAGGGGTATCTGTATAACTATGTGTCAAGACAACAGAGGGCATGGACTAAGTGGTTTCATTTGGGAGAGCATTGTTATAACACCACTTATCGTATGTCCATTTATATGACCCCATTCCGAGCATTGTACAGCTATGATGCTCCTTCATTTGTGGATAGCAGGACTCCCAAAGCCAAGGATTGGATAAAGGAGAACTAGGACATCCTTAAGGCCCTTAAGGAAAACTTGCAAACAACCCAGAACCAGCAGAAGATGTATGCAGAAAGGCACAGGGTTGAGCGCAATTTTGAGGTAGGAGACTTGGTCTTCCTGAGGTTGCAGCCATACAGACAGTCTTCATTGAAGAAAAGTGGTGCAAAGAAGTTGAAACCCTGCTTTTATGGTCCATACAAGGTAATTCGGAGAGTTGGGTAAGTAGCTTATGAGCTTGAGCTGCCAAAGGGGAGTAAGATTCACAACGTTTTTCATGTATTGTGCCTCAAAAACGTAGTAGGACAGCAGGTCACCACTTCAGCAGAGTTACCCCCACTGAATGAGGATGAAATATCCCTAAACCAATGGATCTAGATAGACTCAGCTAAAACTGTTGTCTCGGCTCACAGATCTGATACTCTGGGGGTTTCTGGATGCATTTTAGTTACTTGTTTAACATGCTTGGTGATTTTCGCATGTGTGTGTCATATAAATAAGTGTTTGAGCAGAATATATGATGCATATGAAATAAAGGAACCAACACAACTCAATAGCATGTATTATCGAGAATAGCAGGAAATACAATGTGCATGTAAGAAATATAGGAAATACTCATCAGCTACATCTCATAAGAGTTGATCGTCACTGGAATACAATGCAAAACAACAAGAAATACATGTATACAAAAGATTGGGAAGAATCAGCAACATACATGCACAGATCTACTGGATGCAATCTCGGGTACTCATGGCAATTGTTGCAAATGTCTGGAAAGTTCACCCTGATGGCAATACTAGTCTGATCTACCTAGAAACTGTCCCAAATAATGCGCCCTGACCTCAAAGCTCCTCCCGGTGACTGTCAGACTGAAGATTGATCCACTACTGATCAAACTTGACCCCGGATGGGACCCCCTAAGGGTTTGCGCCCGTCTCCTGGACAACCGGTGCGCCCCTGTGATTCCACCGTCAGAATCTGGCGATGTATGGCTCAAACTTAGCGCCCTGGTATGCTCTGTACTGGATCGGAAGGGTTTCTCTGGTTTTGGACCGGTGAACTCTATGGATCCCTGAATGTGCTTCTCTAGAAGTTGCACCCTAAATGACAAACTAGTGCGCCTTGGTGGATTCCTCCGTCGGAATCGGACAAATGATATCTCAAATGAAGCGCCATGTGGTCCTCTCAACTGGGTCGGGAGCATTCGGTTGGATCTGACTTGAGCTCGGCCAGCTACACAAAATTGTCTCTCAAACCCCTGTGCCCTCACTGGCTACAATGCGCACTGACTTAACTAGGTCTAAATACTCCTGAACTGGCACGGTGAAATACCTGGATGGTATCTCCGATCAGCTAGGGTGTGTCTTCCAACACCAAAACCGATCCGGGTGGTGGTTTCCTCCAGAAATTCACAAAACAGCTAAGAGGTCGATTTCCTCCTCTGGAACCTGTTCTCAACTCAAAATCATAACATAATGAGGAATTAGGTCGAATTCCTCTTCGTATACCTCCCCGATCTAATTTTTCATTGACATCACTTAAGCTAGGCATCTTTCCTCCTAAGTCGAATGTGATTAATTAATTAAGTCCCCCCTTAACACCTTTTTCTTCTATTTCTTTGTTGACTTTGGCTTAAGTGACTTTTCCTATGCTTGTTGGCTTAATTCATCATTTAGCCATTTATTCACCCTTATTTATCCCTTTGTTCCCTGTTTGTGCCTAACTATAATCTATGGGAACAGATAGACTACTAAGTCACTACCTGCTGAGGCTATTCTTGGGAACGGGACATCACAGTCCTCCCTTCCCGAGATTGCTTGTCCTCAAGCAACATGAATCCTGGGTCCTGCAATATATGTTCTCCCTCCCATGTGGCATTCTCCACTGGAAGTCCCCTCCACATGACCAAGCACTCTGTGATGACCCTGCTCCTCAACCTGTGCTCTCTCTGCTCTAGCACCTCCTCCAGCACTAACTCCACACTAATTCCAATTGTCCCTCCTCATCCAAGGGTGGCAACTCCTCCGAAATAGCCACCTATTGTCCCACTGCCTTTTTAAGGAAAGAAACGTGGAACACGTTGTGAATCTTGCTACCCTCTGGAAGCTCTAGCTCATAGGCCACTTCACCTACCTTCCTGTTGACTCTGTACGGCCCATAGAACCTAGCCTTCAGCTTCTCTGCCCCGCTTCTTTTCAATGAAGACTGTGTGTACGGCTGTAGTTGCAGAAAAACTAAGTCCCCTACCTCGAAATTGTGCTCTATCCTTTGCCTATCTGCATAGATCTTCTGCTGGTTCTGAGCTACATAAAGGTTCTCCTTTACCGCCCATAGAATCCTCTGACACTCCTCAACCCAATCTTTGTCCCCGGGGACCTTGCTATCCCCAAACACAGTCTCTACAAAAGAGGGTGCATCGTATCCATACAATGCTCTAAACGGCAACATCCTGATAGACATGTGATAAGTTGTGTTGTATCAGTACTCACCCATGTGCAACCATCTCACCCATGTGCGTTGCTACCCCCCCCCACATAATTTCTTAGATACCCCTCCACCCATTTGTTGACAATTTTTGTCTGTCCATCTGTCTGCGGATGGTAGCTGGTACTCGTGGCTAACTCTGTTCCCACCGACCTAAAGAGCTCCTGCCAAAATGCGTTGATGAAGCGCCCATCTCTGTCACTGACTATCTGCCTGGGTAAACCGTGCAACCGGAAAATCTCTCTAAAAAATAGCTCCACTACCTGTATGGCCTTGTAATCCATGGGTATGGCAAAGAAGTGTGCAAATTTGGTTAGCCTGTCGACCACTACAAATATATAGTCCCTGCCCTACACTCGAGGAAGTCCTATAATGAAGTCCATAGAAATGCTCTCCCATTTCTGCTTCGGAATGGGTAGAGGCTGAAGTAACCCCGCGCGGTGTTTTTGCTCAGACTTGTTATGCTGACAAGTCGTGCACTCTCGGACGTGCTTTAGTACATCATCCTTGAGACCCTTCCATGAGAATCTCTCCCTGATCTAACGGTAGGTTTTGAAGAACCCTTTATGCCCGACTGTAGGTGAATCGTGACAAACCTTCAGAACCTTCCCTTTTAAGGTAGATTCTGGAACCAAGTAGATCCGGTCCTTGTAGAAAATGACATCGTCTAACACCCGGTATCTATCATCAACTACTTGTCCATCCAATATCTCACAAGAAAAGTTGTTTTTGGAGTACTCCACCAACAAATCTATCTGGCTCTCGGTACTCCATGTCTAGGACCTATGGGCCTCGAGACATAATCTCCTTAGTTATCCCTAAACTGGGGAATAACAAAACCCTTCAAACAACAGATTCAAAAGAGCAATGAGTCACTTCCTAAAAGGCAGATTTAGTGGGCAAATTTTCCAGATCTGGTCACTGGTGGTTGTCCTAAAACAGCAAGAAATAGACCTGTTCTTACCCTTGAAAACTGTGCCTAAACAGGTCAAAGACAGACCTGTTAGGCAGCCTTATAGGATCCTCAAAATTCTTCAAATACTACCCTGAAGCCCCCCTGAGCATTAATCCTAAAGAAGTCTCCAACACTGCTTCACAAAATGACACTCCCAAAAGATCTGCTTCACTGTGTTTGAATGCTGACAAACTAGATAGAGGCCATCCGAAAGTCCATTCTTGGACAACTTGGCCTTAGACAAAACCCCCTGATAAATTACCAGCCATGCAAAAACTCTTAGCTTATAGGAAAGCCAAAACTACCAAACACTGTGTAGTCGATGGATCCATCTATTCTCTAAATTCATGGATAGCCAGTGAAGATTCAAGACCAGGGATAATGGATGTATCCGATTAAGCACAAAATACAAATGACGAGAGTCATACAACAGAAGAAACCAGCCAAAGCACCCGCTCCAATCCCTCCAAAACGGCCCAGTTATCCCAATCTTCATTTCAAATAGCTCAGCCTCCAGGATAAGCCATCATAACATGATAATCGAGAGACAATCAAGGGCAAGGAGGCCATATTCCTGAGGAAGAGCACACCACTCCTTCCAAGAATGAGAGGCTGAATCCCACAAATCACGCAAAATACAGATGCCCTTCCTACTCAATCTGTGATACTTGAAGCATTTTTTAATCCCTAGGGGTCATGCTTGGTTGATAAATTGCATAGGAATACCCCCTATCGTTAGCAAGAACCCAAAGTGCAGGGAGATAGTACAAAGTGACAATGTACATTCTCCAATTACCTTGAAGCCCATCCAATTTCAAGTGTTAACAAGACACCTCCCCCTCTTGAAGGGACGCCTCAATTGAGTTGTGTATACGCCTCAATTGAGTTGTGTATAAATACACAACTCAAGCTCCTCCCATTTGCATTATCTCATCTTGAGATTTTATTGATCTGAAATACAAAGTGTTATCACACTAAGGGCACTTAATTTAGGCATTCTCTCTTGTGATTGGCATCTTTCTCTTTGGCGTACTTTGTCATGTCCCCTTCCGAGTGATCATGGGACTTGGACGCAGTAGCCTAAGTGATTCCCGTAGGCTATAATCTGTAAGAAGGGTATCAATTAATTATTTAATGTCCTAAGGGGAAAAGTACCTAACAAAATGACATTAGATAATTAAAAAAGGGGAAAAGGGAAAAAAGCGCCTAAAGTGACTTAGGAAGAATACGAAACGTCACTTAAATTGATTAAAAGGTAAAAGGGTCGCAAAAGAGTCAACAGAGAAATAAAAGGGAAAAAGGAGGGCGCCCTCTCTCATTCTTGCATTGGCATTTTCTAATTTCTCATTGAGATAGCTCATTGTGGCTTTGGAACTCTTGGGACGGAAACCCTAGGAGGAATTTTCAGGGATTGGCTTCGGTGGTGAGACCATCCACCCTAGTTAGTCATTTTCGGGAAGAGATCACAGAAGTTTCTTCAGTGTGTTTCATGCGGATCACTATCTCATCTTTGGGCAGCGAAGTTTTCTGTATCTAAGTCTAAGTTTTTATTGTGGTGGCTGAGTTTGTTAAGGTTGGACAATTTTCTTCACAAAAGCTGAGCTCTCCACCTTGCTGGGCGAGTTTAGTGACCAAGGGGATCGTGTGCCTGATTAGAAAGGGAGATTCTTCACTGGCTGGGTGTTAACTCGCTTGCTGGTCCCATTCCTTGGAAACTGGGTGCATTTTCTCTTGGGGAAAGAGACCGAAATACTTTTGGCTGGGCGCACCATTTATCTGAGAGGTTGAGCTGCTTACCTCTGACCCGATTTATTTCCTTTATGGACTGATATCATTGTGTAGAGGGCACGATCAACAGGAAACTGAATGTAAGGAGGTCATCTATCATTTCTGGACCAAATTATTGCTGGCTGGGGTCGATTTGGATGTGGGAAAGGCGCATTATCTCTGTGGAATGGTTTGCTAGCAGAGGAGGTCATGTATCTTACTTCTGGACAGTGATATTTCCATTAATTCCTTGCTGCTGTATTTCATTATCTACAGATTCGCCCTACTCTTTTACTGCTGCACGCACTCACATACAAACAGCATAAATTAAAAGAATAAACTGCCATTTGTGGGGTCGCTGCAACACAGTAGCACCTACAGGAGTTGCATATCAGCAGTGGGGTCATCACACTCAACATTATATCAGGTTCCCATTCACCTTGCTTACTGTTTTGACTTGCTGGAGTTATTCCCAATGTGTTTCTGATACGAGTGTTTAATTGCAATAAGATATTTGGAGCTTTATAGTGGCGTCTTATTGTTTTACATGACAGAGTTAGATCTATTATTGCATGTTCTGTAAGTAGTCTGCTGAAAGTAATTAGTTTGGCAATTTGTTTCCCATTACACCAAGAAAACACAAAAAAAAATTGGCTGGAACATTACATACTTGTGTATTTCTATTTTTTCAGTACTTGTGCTTGGGTTTTGCAGTTTCTCTCTGGTGCACTACATTTATCTCTCTCTACCGAACTTTTGAGGAGGCTATTTTAGAATTTGGGTGAGATACGGTTCCATCGATTCTTATATTGACCGTTATAAATCTCAACAAAATGTGGTGTTTGTCTTCTTGAGCCTTGCACTATGATTGTCTTTTGTGGAGAATGTCTTTTACTTTAGCATGAATTATAGCTCATTGCTCTAAAAAATTGGTGGCCATTGTTATCTCATTAAGAATGATGCACAAGAATGTAGATTTGCAATACTAATTATAATGAGAATTGCATGTATGTACTAATACAATTGCAGTACAAATTACAAGCCATAGAAATGAATGTGCATTAGTTGTAAGTCCTTCAAAAGACATTGAGTTCTTATCTGTGGTTGGGTGTTGGTTGGTTGGGTCTTTCCAACTACATACAGAACCCTTATTGTTCTTACGGCCAAGAATAGGCAACAATTGATGCTATGCCAACCTTTTTCATCTTAGGCTAAATACCCTACTTTTTGTGCTTTTGCGTTTAAGCATTGTTTTAAGCTAACTACCTAACTGGTCTTAGTTGAGCATGGACTTCTACAAATGATGGTGATTTTTACATGAGTTGTAACACACGTAGTTTGTGAAGATAGAGATCTAGACTTCTTATATAGAAACTCAATATAGAAGTTTCATTAGGATCTTCTGACATTGGTTTCATAAGAACTCCACTTTTGTAGTGTTGAAATAGTTCCTAATATGTGAGAATATTTCATATTGGTCTCCTTCCAATTCAAATGTTTGAAGATGTGTATTTTAAATTTGATTTCATTTCCTACAGTTAAATTTTAAATCTTTTGAGATAAGTAGGAGATAATTCCGCAAAATTGATACAGCATAACAAAGTAGTCGTAATGCAATGTAAGTGAATCATTCAACTCGATACTCGACTGTTCCACTCAAGACATAAAGAAACTTTATTAATGGCCACAAAACACCAAAATAGGTCAATGGCACTAGAGAGTACAAGAAGTCATAATGGTGATGTGGGAATGCCAAGCAACTCCTATATGTAGAAAGAAAGAAATACAAATAAAATAGAAATAGAGAGTACAAGGGGGTAAACCCTAAAGAGGACTAAAAATAAAAATATCACTTTGAAAGAGGAGGATAAGAGATGAGAGTGACTAATCAGCACCATAAGTAGAAATAGAGGGGGGTATATCTCTGTCATCATCAAGAAATTTGAAAATTTTTCAATCTGAATAACTTAATACATCACATGTATAAATTAGAAATCAAGCAATATTGAACATGGGGAACAAGACATACAACAAAGAAGGGGAATTAAATAAGTATACCTCAACATGAAACACAACAATCTCCCCTGCACGAATTGGTGCTTTACTCATATGTAGAAACAATATGTCACCCTGTAAGAAAGGGAAAGAATTGATCAAAGAACAAACCCAAGCAGCATATCATAACAAATTCAACTTAAGCAAGAACAAAAAGTTTTCAATAGCATAAAGCATTCAATCATCTAAACACTGACTTGAAACATAGTCAAATTCATTTGACCATGACTTAAATAGTCACTACATGATGATAATATTAGTTACCAAGCCTCACAGGTGAGCTCAATCAATGGATGCCACTATTGCGAGGACATTGTTGGTAATCCAGGACACTGTGCAAGTCCCCAGTTCAATTTCCCATGGGGTCGGGGTCGTTAAGTCTACACCACCCACTTTACACTGAGTACCATCCTTGAAACTAGGAAAACTGCATAGGAGTAGAGCTAGAATTTGACGACCAAATTGCCCATCACGAAGCATTTTGGCTATCAAATACAGTAGAAAATTCCACCTGCCTTTCATAAAAGTTAATTAAAATGTTTGATGTGTCATCAAATTATCAAAACTGTAAGATTTGAAGGGTGGATATGTTTTCAAATTCCAACCCTGCTTTATAGCAAACATCCCAAAGGCTTTATCCAAACAAATTTTGAGCATTTTTCACTGATATCCCTTTGCAACTACATTTACAAGAACATAGCAAGGACAATAGCTTGCAAACTCAAGCACCCTTCTATCAAAAGTTATACCAAAAAAGCAATTTGGTTTCCTTTAGTCTAAACAGATACATGACGCCCTTAAATCTAGATTAATTCATGATGCAGTTGTCACTTCCCAATAGGTCATGTTGACCGCCTCTCCAACTAGGGGGTCAACTCCATGTGCCATGAAGAGATGCATCATCAGATGCTCATTTGTTGAAGACTTTGGTTCTACAGGGCATTTTTGGCCCCAACACTTCATTTTGTAACTGGAATTTCCGCACCCCTGCGTGGGTCAATAATGTAATAGGTCTGCATGGGGCATAGTTAGGTCAGTTACCTTGGGATCGTTTCACTGGGAGAGTTCCTTTCACCGAGGGATTTTTATCCTCAAGTTATCAATTGGGCTTTTCAGCCTTATTGATTTCCCTTGAGTTTTTCCCTCACACCTGCAATAATTCCTCCAAAGTGGTGAAGGGCGTTCCAGTGGGCTTATCTTCTAGTAACTATTGTTAGGAATCATTGTAAATGACCATGCAAGACATCCTAGAAAGTTTTGCGGAATTCCATCGAGTCTAAATTAGTTTTTTTTAATTAATTAATTTTTAATTAAATTTCCCTAAGTCTGGAGGTTTAATTATTTTTGAGCAAAAATTGTAAAAACTAGGTCCTTGGACTTTTGATAGGGGTATTTGTGCTCAAAAGAAATGGAACGAGACCCCCTACACCCTTGGACCAAGTTTCAGCTCAGTCGGACAACTTTTGCTATGGGTTTGTCCACCTGGAGTGTTAGTCAGTCAAAAACAACAATTTTAATTGCTAAAGTCCAAACATGGAAAAAATGTAATATTGTAATAATGAGTTAAAAGGATGATAGAAGGTGGAAAAAGATAAGAGAGATGACTCCTAGCCTAAACATACCCATCTCAACCTTTCCTAACCTTTTCACACTCCTCACCCACTCACCCCACTCAAAAGGTGACGCCCCCTAGGGGAAGTTACGCCCCCCTTCGCTAGGTAAGACGTGGCATCTTGGTTTTTAAGTTGTGAGGGCCCCTCCACTTGTGGTTTGCCTTCCCTCACCCCCCACGTCTGTTGGTTTTTATTCATATGAGATATGAGAGATATTCGATATATTATTACAACAATGAGTGTTCCATATATAGGGAACATAAGGTGACCATCCATGAAAGGATGCATCCCTTGAATAATCAATAACTATTTGTTATTATCATTTACTTATTATATACTATATTTAATATTCAATAATAATTATATTATTAATTATTATCTTTAGAGAATGTCTTCCCGATGTTGTCCAAACATCAACACTCCCTCTCAACGAGGGAGACATTCTACAACATGCCACCCTTGTCTTTGAAGTATACAAACTTCACCTTAGACTCATGACACTTGTCTGTTAGTCTTGGGAGACATCTCTCTCCCAACTGA
>ML830200.1:36095-56576 GCA_009831015.1 Picea engelmannii | reverse complement strand
AACTATATTGACCTAACTCCAGATAGAACCCGTAAGCAAGAGTGTCATCTACTTGACCAAACTTCCCTAACATGAAACTAGCAGTCATCATCCCACATCTAGGAGAGTGTGACCTAACACCATCCTCCCACGACTCCAGGTTTCAAATGATACATCGTGAGAAATGCCTCCACCTCTCTTGATAGAACTAGGGTCAACACCCTATCATAGACCATATGCTCGCATTGTGTTGCTGGGAATTTTGTCATCGTATATTCAATTTCAAGTAGTTTCGCTACTTGAAAAACCTGCACTTGCCCACATATCATAGCAATGCAGTTGAACCAACATAATTTAACATACAATGGTTCATATAATGCTATCTCTCAGTCAAAGTTCACGACATCAACCATTTATTGTCATCCTTCTTCAACTATTATGTAGCCCATTAAATCTACAGGTTAGTTTATAACATGAACTCTCGCGTATCCATACACTACAATTAACATGCAATTACATTTAACCATATCATTAACTAGGTATCTGTGTACCAATATCTTTCAAATTCAAATTTTCATTCTAGAAATAGATCACATAACATTCATCATTAATCACATAACAATAAACATTCATAGTATTTACTTGTACATAGACCCACATGTCCAAAATTTAAAGTGTGAAAGTTAACAATGTTCCACATATAATAAGTGAATGAAGATATGACTAGGCCATAAGTGATTCTAGTTGCCTAAATCAAAACGGGGCATTACATACACTCACCCTTCCGGAAACATAGTCCCAAAGTTGTGATTAAAAAAAGTGAGAGATGATCTTGTTGTAAGGTCTATACATCCTCCCAAGTATAAAATATTGGGCTATACTTGTCCCAGTGGACCTTAACTTGGTCCACCAAACGAAGCATGAGTTGTCAAACCCTACTGTCCAAGATGCGTAATAGTTCGACCATGATGGTTCCCGCATCCGAGAGTTGCAATTCCTTCCAATTTAGTTTGTGAGATTCATCAACAAAATAATGTCGTAGAACAAATACACAAAAAACATCATTAGTTTTATGCAAGTTCGATGGTAGTACGAGGCGATAGGAAAAGAATACAATTCTCTCCCGAATTTTTAATGGCCCTATAAATTGAGGTGACAACTTTGTCCCTTTCCCAAACCAAATCATACTTTTATTAGGACTGAAACAAATGAAAACCCGATCTCCCACTTTATAACTTCAATCAACCCTATGTGTATAAATACAACTTTTCTATATATCATATGCCTCCTTTAACCATTGTCTAATTTGAATCACCTACTCCTCCATCTCTTGAATCAATTTCGACCCTACTGTCACTCGATCCTCTTATCTTTCCCAACTCAATGTTGTTCTACACGACCTTCCATACAGAGCTTAGTAAGGTGACATTCTAATTGAGTTGTGAAAACTATTATTGTAGGCGAAGTCTACCAAAGATAGGTACTTCTTCCAATGGGTTTGGTTATTCATAACATACATCCTAAGCATCTCTTCCATAACCTGATTTACTCTTTCAGTCTACTCATCTGTTTCAGGATTATATGATGTGCTCAAGTTCAACTGTGTCCCCAATGTTGACTGCAAACTTGTCCAAAACCTATATGTAAATCGAGAGTCCCTATCTGAAATGATCTTCTTGGGTAACCCATGCAGTTGAATAAATTCATTCATAAAAACATGTGCCACATTAATGAAACCATAAGTGTCTTTGACTGGAATAAAACGTGCGCTCTTGGTTAACTTATCAACTATAACAAGAATAACATTGTGCCTCTACGTTGTGAGTGGAAGTCCCACAATGAAATCCATAGAAATGACTTCCCATTTGGACATAGGAACATCATGCGGTTGTAGGAGACATGCTGGGTGGTGATGATGAACCTTCACTTGCTGACACTCAAGACACTTAATGGTGAAATGGACTTCATCACGCTTCATGCCTACCTAGAAGAAAAGCTTATTCATGTCTGCATACATTTTTTTTACACCAGGATGCGCACAATAAAGTGCTATATGGGCTTCCTTAAGTATAATCCTTCAATATACCCACCCTTGAGGATGTACATCCTTCCCTAGTATCTCAAAAATCCATCTGCTTCAAGGCTGCATCCTTCAAACTTTGATTATAACTGCTTCCCACACTGGAGGGATGAAGTAACCTTCAAATACAACTATCTCCAAGAAGTTGTCCCAATACTTGCTCTCTCAAATTGAACTTTAAGGGAACCAAGGAGAAGATTCGTGGCCTTATGCTTAGGGCATCTGCGACCAGATTCTTCTTTCCCTTTATGCACAAAATTCCAAAATTGTACTCACTCATAAACTCACTCTATCACTTATGCCTAGCATTGAGATCCCCTTGAGTGAAGAATTGATTTAAGTGTTCATGGTTTGTTTTAAGCTCAAAGCTTTGCCCCACTAGATAGTGTCTCCTAAATTCTAGAGCTAGCATTATAGCTGCCAACTATAAATAATGGGCAACATAAATCTCCTCATACTACTTTAGCTTTCTTGACGCATACGCTAGCACTCCCCCATCTTTCATTAACACGACCTCCAACCCTTTCTTCGAGGCATCCACGTAGACTGTGAAGTCTTTACCCATATATTGGTACTCGTAGAATTGGAAAATTGGTTAGTAATATCTTAAGCTCGTTGAATCTGGTGCAGCATCCATCTATCCACTCACACCTAACTCCCTTGCATTGAAAGGTGGTACTGGGTTTTTCAATATTGAAGAATCCTTCTACAAACCTTCAATAATATCCAGCTAGCCCCATGAAGCTTCTCACATCATGAGCATTTTTTGGCACTGGCCAATCCATTATGGCCTTCACCTTTTCTGGGTCCATTGAAATTCCTTCTCTTGAAATGATATGACCAAGACAATGAATCTTTTTTTGAATGAAAGAGAATTTCAACAACTTTCCATACTACTTGTTCTCTCTAAGGCATGACAACTGAAATATTCTAGGTTGTAAAGTTTGGGAAAAACCTCCTGGTTTTGGTGTTGGACTTTCGTCAAACACTTTGCATGCTTCTGTAATTATGGCTGTAGGTGAAAATTGATTGGACAACAAGCTGTATCTTTGTTTTGTCGGTTGATATGTTGGTATTTTAACCCCTTATGCCTCCCCAATGAAGTGCCAAAAGGGTTATTTGGATTTTAAACAAAACCCATAAAATGGTAATGAAAACATTCACATTTAGATGAAACAATTTACTAAACTCTGGCTGTGTTTTTATTAAATATCAATGCTGAATCAATAACAGTGAACAAAAAGGTGGAAATACCTCTCAAAATGAGAACAACGACTCATATGTGGACTTGGAACCTCCACTTTATACACAACAACAGAAAAGTGCCAAAAACTGCCCCCCCACGAGTTGATGAAAGAGGACGACTCAGGTAGTTATTGCCCAACCAGTTGATTTGGTGAGATAGCAGCCTCAAAGCAGTGATAATCCTCTCCTTAAAAAACAGACAACCATCCAAATGAGGTCACCCAACAACAACAGCCTCCCGTTGTCACTCCACGTGGCCCTTTGGAAGGAGATACCCGGCCCAACCTAGTGAGCACGCAGCTCCACAGTTATTGACCAGCAGGGATCACGCCCAACAAAGAAACCTTGTCTTGGTGGATGGGGAAACGCAGCTCCAGAAGACTTCACGCAGCAAGGTGATAGAAGATGCGCCCAGGCTTAAGAAGACACCCAACCTTCCACACGTGCCACAGAAAATTGTCTTCCCTCTTTACAAAATTGAAATGGGGTTCCTTCTTCGCTAAATACCTCCTGAATCATAATGCCAATGTCTACAAATGAAAAGCTTGAATGGATTCTCCAATCTTCAGCTAGGAAGGTATTGTTTCAACCTCGAAACCGAATTTTCTCTCCAAGGGTTTCGAAACCCTCGTCTTAAGCTCGCAATCTCTCTCCAAATCAATTTTCTCAAAATGAATAGTCAATAATGCCTTTTTCCCCTTCAATCGTCCTTTTATTCATTCACTTTTCCTTTTCTCCATTAAAATATTCATTTAATTATTAATTGGAGAGAAATACCCTCAAAGAGGGGTTTAATATTGATAAACTCACTTTTCCTAAGTTTTCACTTTATAATTTGAAAGTGACTTTACCAATATCATTTCCCTAACTCATCCGTCTAATGGTTTACGGGAAACTGTATAAACCATCACGGTATCCCGATTGCCTAGGAAAAATGGGACATTACAGTCCTCCCTGCCCAAATTTGCTTGTCCTCAAGCAACTTCAAACCCGAAAACTGCAACACCTGTTCGTTTTCCCAAGTAGCATCCTCCACAGGTAGATCCTTCCATTTCACTAGAAACTCCCTGACCACCCTGTTACGGAGCTTCCTCTCTCGTACCTGTAAAATCTCCTCGGGGCTTGTGGCCAACCGCCCCTCGTCATCCAAAGGGGGTAACTCCTGTGAGGCAACCACCTGTTGTCCTATTACCCGCTTAAGGCAAGATACGTGAAACACATTGTGAATCTTGCTCCCCTCAGGTAGCTCCAGCTCGTACGCAACCTGCCCCACCTTCCGAATTATCCTGTAGGGCCCATAGTAGCGAGGTTTGAGCTTCTCCAACCCTTTCTGTTTCAATGAAGATTGTCGGTATGGCTGTAGTCGCAAAAACACTAAATTTCCCACCTCGAATGAGCGCTCGGTCATGTGCCTGTCCGCATACATCTTCTGTTGATCCTGGGCCACCCTCATGTTTTCCTTCAATGCTCTCAGAATATTCTGACTGTCCTGTATCCAATCTTTGGCCTTAGGTGCCCTACTGTCACCGAATACGACGTCTGCAAAAGTCATGGCCTTGTAGCCATAGAGTGCCCGAAAAGGGGTCATGCCAATGGACATGTGATGGGTGGTATTGTAACAATACTCCCCCAGGTGTAACCACTTCACCCAGGCTCTCTGCTGCCCCAGAATGTAGTTCCGCAAATAGCCTTCCACCCATTTGTTCACGATCTTTGTCTGTCCATCAGTCTGCGGGTGGTAACTAGTGCTCGGTGTCAACTTGGTACCTACTAACCTGAAAATATCTTTCCAAAAACCTCCCATGAATCTGCTGTCTCTATCACTGACGATGGTTTTGGGCAATCCATGCAAACGGAAAATCTCTCTGAAGAATAGCTCGGCCACTTGTGTTGCTGAATAGTTCGAAGGAAGAGAGAAGAAGTGGGCAAACTTGGTGAGTCTATCCACCACGACATAAATGCAATCCTTCCCCTGCACCCTGGGTAACCCGGTGATGAAATCCATGGAGTTACTTTCCCATTTCTGATCTAGAATGGGCAATGGCTGTAAAAATCCGGCTGGATGGGTGTGCTCCACCTTTTCCGTTGGAAAACTCCACACTCCTGAACGTGCTTCAGTATGTCTCCCTTGAGGTTCTTCCAAGTGAACCTCTCATGGACCTGCCTGTAAGTCTTTAGGAACCCCTGATGTCCTGCTAACGGTGAGTCATGTGCTGCCTGCATGATCTTCTGCATGATGTGCGAACCTGGCACCAAATAAAATCGGTCTTTGTAGTAGATGACATCATCCATGACTCTGTACCTGTCATCTGTAACCTGTCCATCCAAAATCTCGCAAGAAAACTTGTTTTTGGAATACTCTACAAGTAGAAGACTCTTCCAATCTTCCGATATGTCCATCAAGGATAGAGTAGGGGGCATCCTAGAAAGGGCATCGACTACCACATTGTTCTTCCCCTTCATGTACTCAATCTCAAAATCATAGGCCTGGATCTTACTCACCCACTTATGTTGTCTGTCATTCAGTTCCTTCTGTTCCAAGAAGAATCAGAGGCTGTTGTGATCCATCTTGACCTTGAACCTGTTGCCTACTAGATAGTGCCGGAATTTGGCCAATGCATGCATGATGGCCAACATCTCTTTGTCATAAATAGAGTAGAGCCTCTCGTAATCTCTAAGCTTTCGAGTCTCGAAAGCTATGGGATGATTCCTCTGCATAAGCATGGCTCCAATACCTACTCCTGATGCATCACACTCCAACACGAAGGGTTGGGTAAAGTCTGGAAAAGCTAAGACCGGGCACAAACTCATGATGTCCTTCATCCTGTCGAAGACTGTCTGTGTCTCATCTGTCCACTCAAAGGCCCCCTTCTTGGTCAAATTTGTCAGTGGGGCTGTCAACTGAGAAAAACCTTTCACATACCTCCGGTAGTAAGTGCACAAGCCCATGAAGATTTTTAATTCTGTAGTGTTCCTCGGTGGAGGCCAATCACGAATCGCCTGGATCTTGTCCCAGTGTACCTGCACTCCCTGCGCTCCAATCACATGCCCCAAATAGAGCATCTTTGTCAACCCAAACTCACATTTGGACAACTTCACATACAACTCTTGTTTGTCCAATATGCCCAACACCTCATCTAGATGTTGGAGGTGTTCCTCCCAAGTACGGTTGTAGACCAAAATGTCATCAAAGAAAACCAACAAATGCTTCCTGAGCTGCTTGCTAAACGTATGGTTCATACACGACTGAAATGTGGTCGGGGCGTTGGTTAGCCCAAAAGGCATCACCAAGAACTCGTAGTGCCCATAGTGGCACCTAAAAGCTGTCTTGTACTCATCCCCTTCTCGCATCCTGATCTGATGGTAGCCCGACCGTAGATCAATCTTTGAAAAATATTTGGCCCCTCTCAACTCATCCATTAACTCATCAATCCGGGGTATAGGGTACCTGTTCTTGATGGTCCTCTTGTTGAGGGCTCGGTAATCAATGCACATTCTGAGGGTCCCATCCTTCTTCTTTACCAGCACTACAAAAGAAGGGAAAGGACTCGAACTCGGTCTGATGTGGCCCATTGCCAGTAGCTCCTTGATGGTCTTCTCGATCTCATCCTTATAGGTCTTGGGGTGCCTATACGGGGTGGTAATCACTGCTCCCGTGCCCTCCTCTAACTCAATGGTGTGCTCAAAGCCCCTGTCTGGAGGCCTACCTGGAGGTATATCACCAAAGACCTTCTGGTGCTTCTCAAGCAAGGCCTTTATCTCTCTCAGAAAATTGGGCTCCCTGCACTTAGGCTTCTATTCTGAAATCTGAAACTCTGCAACCCATGCAATGTCGTCCTACCTCATCACTGTCTCCATCTTCTTTGTGATCACTACCTTGGGAGGGTAAGTGTTCATGCCCCTCAAAACCACTCTCCTGCCATCCTGTCCCTGGAAATCCATCTCCATAGTTTGATAGTTGGTGGTGTACTTCCCTAGGGAGTATAACCACTGGACTCCCAATACCACATTGGTGTCAGGCACCTTCACCACGAAGAAGTCATCGGTAATGGTGTAGTTCCCTAGGCTCAATGTCATCTGTTGGACGTATTTGGTATAGTTTAGGGTGTTCTCCTCTGGTATGATCACTGAAAATCCCTCAAAGGCTTCGGTGGTAATGCCCTTCCACTCTACCAATGAAGCATCGATAAAATTGTGGGATGCCCCACCATCCACCAACACCGTCACTCTGTGTCCCTGTACTCCTCCCCTCATCCTGAAGGTATGAAACCTGGGGATCCCTGAGAGTGATGCTATAGTTCCCTGCTTTTCCATCGATGCCTTCTCTGCCTCTGCCATCGGTGGTTCCTCCTCCTGCCCCTGTTCTCCTGTCTCTTCATCCTCCCCGCTATCTGAGAAGACCTCTATGTAGTGTGCCTTGGCCTTGCCTGCACACCTGTGACATGGTACCCATGGTTCCTTGCAATTGAAACACAACTTCCTCCTCCTTAGATCCTGCCTGGTAGCATCGTCCATCCTGTTCCTTCCTGTCCAGTCCCTCTGTGGCTGTCCTGCCCAGTCTCTCTGCTGCTATCCTATGCCATCCCTCTGTGGTGGTCCCCTGTCATTGAACTTCGTGGGGAATTTCGGTCTCGTGGTGAACTTGGGCTTGGGTACTGACTCCTGTAGGTCTCTAGCTCTGCTAACTGCATCATGTAGTGTAGTAGGCTTATAAGATTTCACCCATCCTCGAAGTGGATCGGTTAGCCCCTCTATGAATAGCATCACCAATCGGGTCTCGGAGATATAGGTGACCATCACTGATATCCTCTAGAAATCTGATATAAAGGCCTCTGCCGAACCAATTTGTTTCAACTGTGCCAAGTCTCTGAAAGACAACTCGGGATCTCTCCTGTCAAATCTATGCACCAATCTTCCTGTAAAATCAACATAGGTGACGATATGGGCATGTCCCAGAGTGGACATCCCATGGTACCACCAGTCCTGTGCCTCACCCTCCAAGTGCAATATTTCCAACTTAATGGCATCGGTCTCTGCCATGGGGTTCAGCTGGAAGTAGGTGTCGAGCTTCTGCACCCAAGCTCGTGCAGTGCACTTCGACGTCCCATCGAAGTATGGCAAAGTGAGCTCGCCCACTGTGCACTGTAACTCGTAGCTCTGCGTGGGACCCCTGTTGAAGAACCTCGACCCGTTTCTCCTTTTGAAGCTACAAAACTCGGCAAAAGTCATAGCTTCTCTCAAATATGGATCCATGGCCTTATACTCCTGGAAATAAGCTGCTAATGGCTCGTCCTGCTCTACCTGCCCTCCTGTGCCTGTCTCTGGTGGTCCTAAGAACTTTGGCATGGTAGATCTAGGAATCTCACTGTAGTCGTGAGGGCGGTTCTGAGGGCTGGTCCTGGAAGTGATCACCTCAACATGAGGTTTGTGTGTGTTTCCCCCTTCTTCCATCTGCCCTCTCTTGCTGCTCTCTCTCCTTTGTTCACCATGCTTTCTCCCTAGAGAATAACCTGTGATTCTGCCCATGAACTCTCGGGTCTCTCTCTGGCCCTCTGCAATATCCTGTAAGGCTTTCATAAGCCCTCTGATCAAACCATCCTCTCTGAACTCTGGCAGATTTGCATTGTTTTCATGAGTGTCCCCCATTTCTTCTTCTCTGCCCTCTACACTTCTATACCTTCTGCGCCTATAAGTGATGTTTTGCAGGCCTTCCTTAGTCATCAATGTCGCCCACAGCTGGCCAAGATCATGCTCTGATACCACTGAAATATTCTAGGTTGTAAAGTTTGGGAAAACCCTCCTGGTTTTGGTGTTGGACTTTCATCAAACACTTTGCATGCTTCTGTAATTATGGCTGTAGGTGAAGATTGATTGGACAACAGGCTGTCTCTTTGTTTTGTCAATTGATATGTTGGTTTTCTAACCCCTTATGCCTCCCCAATGAAGTGCCAAAAGGGTTATTTGGATTTTAAACAAAACCCATAAAATGGTAATGAAAACATTCACATTTAGATGAAACAATTTACTAAACGCTGGCTATGTTTTTATTAAATATCAATGTTGAATCAATAACAGTCAACAAAAAGGTGGAAATACCTCTCAAAATGAGAACAACGATTGATATGTTGACTTGGAACCTCCACTTTATACACAACAACAGAAAAGTGCTAAAAATTGCCCCCCCACGAGTTGATGAAAGAGGACGACTCAGGTAGTTATTGCCTAGCCAGTTGATTTGGTGAGATAGCAGCCTCAAATCAGTGATAACCCTCTCCTTAAACAACATCCATCCATCCAAATGAGGTCGCCCAACAACAACATCCTCCCCTTGTCACTCCACGCGGCCCTTTGGAAGGAGATACCCGACCCAACCTAGTGAGCATGAAACTCCACATTTATTGACCAGCAGGGATCACGCCCAACAAAGAAACCTTTTCTTGGTGGATGGGTAAATGCAGCTCTAGCAGACTACACGCAGCAAGGTGATAGAAGATATGCCCAGGCTCAAGAAGACGCCCAGCCTTCCACACGTGCCACAAAAAATTGTCTTCCCTCTTCACAAAATTGAAATGGGGTTCCTTCTTCGCTAAATACCTCCTGAATCACAATGCCAATGTCTACAAATGAAAAGCCTGAATGGCTTCTCCAATCTTCAGCTAGGAAGGTATTGTTTCTACCTCGAAACCAAATTTTCTCTCCAAGGGTTTCGAAACCCTCGTCTCAAGCTCGCAAGCTCTCTCCAAAACAATTTTCTCAAAATGAATAGTCAATAATGCCTTTTCCCCCTTCAATCGTCCTTTTATTCATTCACTTTTCCTTTTCTCCATTAAAATATTCATTTAATTATTAATTGGAGAGAAATACCCTCAAAGAGGGGTTTAATATTAATAAACTCACTTTTCGTAAGTTTTCACTTTATAATTTGAAAGTGACTTTACCAATATCATTTCCCTAACTCATCCGTCTAATTTATTACGGGAAACTGTATAAACCATCACGGTATCCCAATTGCCTGGGAAAAATGGGACATTACAACAACACCACTCACAAATGTTCCTTGTGTTCTCTTTTGTTCCTGGAATAGACGACAATATCATCTTGAAATACCTACACAAAGAGGAATACGTACTTTCAAAAGACACCATTGACGAGGCTCATGAATACACTCGATGCATTGGTCAAACCAAAAGGCACCACAATGAATTCATAATTTCCAATTCGAGTTCGGAAGGTGGTTTTAGGAATCTTTCCCTCCTTAATCCTTAACTGGTGATATCCTGATCACAGATCAATTTTTGAGAAAACCAGAACTCCTTTCATGTGATTGAAGAGATCATCTATCTGTGGTATTGGGTACTTATTCTTCATTGTAGCTCTATTCAAGTCCCTGTAATCTATACCTAGCCATAAGGAACCATCCTTCTTCTTGAAAAATATTACTGGTGCACCCCAAGGTGAAACACTAGGCCTTATAAGCCCTAAGTTAAGTAGCTCCTTTAACTGCATCTAAAACTCACAAAGTTTTGGAGCCATTATCCTATATTGTGTCTTGGAAATTGTCCCCGCACCAGGTTTTAGATCGATGGTAAAATCAAGCTCCCTCTCAAGAGGTAACCTTGGCAACTCTTTCAACAAAACATCCTTGAATCATGACAAAAGTAGATACTGATCTAGAGAGTGTCCCTTCCCTTCATTTACTACATATAATCAATAACCTTGCCTCAAGCAATGTTTAACCTTCATTGTTGAGATAAAATGTAGAGACACCTTCGTCTTGATACCATGGATCTCTACTAACCTTCCTTCATCATCTATGCAAAGCACCTTCTTTGGGAAACAATCTACCATAGCTCGATGAGCTTCTATCCAGTCCATCCCAATGATTAGATCATACGTCCCTAGGGTAGTGACGTACACTTTCAACCTAGTAGTACACACTCCCAGGTCTACGAAGCAATCCTTGAGGCTAGGTCCTACCACTTGCTCTTCCCTCGAAACTATCTTGACTTGCTTAAAGTCATCATGCTCATAGGATGCCAACCCACTTTTCTAATGCATGTGGTGAAATGAAACTATATGTAGCACGATAATAAAAAAAATAAATCAACCTTGACATGATTTAGTGTACCTGACGACTCCACCACAGTGAATTGACGTTGTTCCTGGCGGTTATTAACCGCTGCATAAATATAGTCGCTGCTACTCTCTCTTCCCATCGAGGCCTTTCCTTATCTATGCACAATGCCTGATTGTGACTCTAAGCTGTCATGCTGGTAATGAGGTCCTCCATGTTGGGATTATTGATTGTGTATTGTCATTGATGGAAACATGAATCAAACATGGATAGTAATCAAACATGGAAAATAATTAATCATGGACAGTCATATGCTGATGAGGTTGATGAAGAGGAAGGAATAGAGGAGTCCCTCATATTACCTGATCATGAATACGATCTCTCAGGTGGATCAATGTAGAGAAAATCAAGAGAGATAGCCTTGTGATTGGATAGCGACAATGCATAGAGGAGCACACTGACACAAAGCTCATCAGAGAAAGCGCGTTTGAGTGAAGCAAAAAACAATTTATGCAATTGAGAAAATATGCGAAAAGGATTTTGGAGTAATCATGATCGTTTGTTTAATTTGTGAAAACCCATAGATTGTTTGATTGAGAACATGAGTTGTCAATCACAGAGATTGATGTTAAATCGTTGGATCAAAATAAGAGAAAGATCGAACGGTAAAGAATGAAGAACAATGTTGATCGTTGGATCAAAATAAGAGCACAATCAGACGGCAAAGAATGAATAAATGATGTTGATCATTGGATCAAAATGAAATCATTATTAGACGACTCAAATCTCTTTCCATGAGTCCGTTGAGCAACCAAAAAATGGCTAAGTATCATATTCAATCTATATCACTTAAAAATTTCTAAGTATGGTTCATTGTGGAGGTAATGGAAGTTGGGGATGCATTCTAAGGACATCTGAGAAGAGATATGAGTCTGTGAGCACGAGACAAATCGCTTAAGAATTTTTCTAAGTATAGGTTCATCTTGGAGGCTGTGGAAGTTGGGCGTGCATTTCGATGACACCCGAGAAGACACGTGAGTCCGCAAGTCTCAGAGTTCGGAAACCCGTCACATAAAACAATTCTAAGTAAAATTCCAAGTATGGTTCATTATGGAGGTAACAGAAGCTGGACATGCATTTATTGACACTTGAGAAGACATGTGAGTCTACAAGTCCAAGAGTCCACGAACGCGAGAAAAATCACTTAAAATTTCTCTAAGTATAGGTTCATCTTGGAGGCTGTGGAAGTTGGGCGTGCATTTTGATGACACTCGAGAAGACATGCGAGTCTGCAAGTCCGAGAGTCTGTGAACCCGTCACATGAAATAATTATAAGTAAAATTCCATGTTTAAAATAAATAAGAACCATCTATCACACAGAGCAATTAAGTCAGAGCTGTTTGATCAAGATCTTCTCGAAAGTAAGGTAGGCCATTGGATCAACTCGTGGGTGCAATCCCAACCGTTCGTTGGTAAAATGTGACACATGTCAAGGCTCATTTGGCATATAAGGTATATGAAAGTCACAAATCAAGGTGAGAAGTGGCAGCCACTCAGCCAGTGCCATGTCAACAGATACACGCTAGCATGGACATGTGGGATTCAGTTTTTTGGAAGTATTACTCAGGAAGAAGGCCGAAGTCCGGAGGACTTGGTTCCAACACCGGTCTCGTGATAGAGGAATAAGGGAGAAACAAGAGGTGATATGAACAATACTTAAATGGGTAAGATCATGGTTTTGAGCCCATGGTCATTTGAACATTGGGTTGAAGAAAAGAGCCTTTGCAGAATTTGATTTTTGTAAACAGTTAAAGGCCGGAGGAGTAATTTGACGAGATTAACATCATAACAGTACAAAAAGATGGTAAAAGATTGAATCTGATCTGTTGAAGAACTAGAGACGCAACATAAGCATGGGAACGATATAAGGAGTCGATACATACTTGTGATCAACTCATGAGGACGAAATTCGAATCAAGACTAGTCTTCTAATTAATTGAGAAACTTACATGCTAAATTAATGAATAAAAAAAGGAGTTATTTTATATGAAGAGTTGCAATGGTTCATGTCAAAAGACACAAAGGATCAATCCTATACCTATTTAAATACTATATAAACCAAAAGTTGTGGTGAATCTAAAGGTATCTTGGTGGATTAACTATATATATATACAATGAATTGAATGAAGGTTCATTCTTTATCAGGTTCGTGCCTATTTACAAGCTGGGTCTTATTATCAGGGTTGGATTCCTCATGTCTCAGTTGGATCTAAGAAATACAAGCTAGGTCTTGTATGAGAGAGTTGGATCTCTCTTATTCAGTTGGTGCTCAGTAGTTTGATAATTGTAATCTTATGTACTTATTCAAGTTTAATAATAGATGATATTCATTCTTCTTTATACAATTTTTGTTATATATATAAATTGAAATACATATATGTTATTCATATAATTTAAAGTAATTTGCAAATGTGTGAAAATTGTCTAAAAGTTTAAGACACCGATTCACCCCCCCTCTCAGTTTCAACGTGTGTTTTAAAAATTAGTATCAGAGCGGGTTTTCTTCAAGCAAAAATGTCTAAACACTAGAAGGAATATACTCCTAAGCACACAAATGGGTGGACAAATGGCTCTCTCCACAAATGAAGCTCCCTTATTTGATGGAACATACTACTCTTCATGGAGGGAAATAATAAAAAAGATATATGAAGTCAAGAGGATTTGGTGTTTGGGACTCAGTAGTATGTAAGCCTTGGTACTTAACTACCTCAAAGAACAAATCCAAAACTGCAAAAGAATAAAAGAGTGATAATTCAATGGAATTAAAAGCAATTCAGAATGGATTGTCAGACCAAGTCAAAGAAAAGATGGGACACGAAACCTATGCTAAAGTATTATGGCTCCAGCTGAAGAATTCCTATTGGATTAAAATACCAAACATAGAAAAAGAGAATTCCTATCAGATTAAAGAACAAAAGATAGAAGAAGAGAATTTCTGTCTGATTAAAGAACATAACACATAAGAAGAGAATTCCTATCAGATTAAAGAAGAAAACACAGAATAAGAGAATTCCTATCAGATTAAAGAACAAAACATGAAAGAAGAGAATTCCTATCAGATTAAAGAATATAACACAAAAGAAGACAAATCTATCAAGTAATTTATGCATACCTCAGTAATCACTGAAGAAAAACTATTGAATCTTAAGAATGATGTTCTAATTACATTAGAAGAGAATCTTATGGCACTAGAAAATAGTCTATATATTAAGATTCCTAGGGATGCTATTGACCATATTGAATACACAATTATGTGCACTCTAGACGAGTTGGATAAATGTCAAAAGAAATATATGTTGCTACAACAACATTTGAATCAATCTAATAGAAATAACCATGAAAAGCATGAACAAAAGATTCATCTAAAAGACAAAGAAGAAGAGATCAAAATATTGAAGACTAAAGTTGTTGATCTAATAAAAGAAGTGAAAGAGTTGAAGACATATGACAAGCCCAATAAAAGCACATAAGTATCAGAAGAGACAAATGAAACAATCGTCAGTATAAAGTCTCAACTTGAGGAAGCTAAAGAAATTGGAGAAGCCCTGAAGATCTAATTGACTAAAAAGGAATAATCATGTCACATGTTGGAATTGGAAGTTGTCAACCTAAAAAAGAAGAGTGAAAATTCAAATGCAACTATCAAATTCCAGAACAACTCAGTTATCCTGGATAGGATCTGGAATAGTCAAAGATCAACCAATAACAAAACTGGTCTTGGGTACAATAAGAAAGAAGAAGGTGGTAAGTGGAACCCCATTCCCAAACATAAGAAAGGATCCTCCTCCTCAAAGGGAAAAAGTGCAGTCATAGACCAAATACAAGTTCAAAACTTTGTTAAAGAAGGAAGCTATAACAATCAAAACCAAGAAACATATCAAAAGGCAGACTTCTCATGTCAAAATAGACCCAAGTATGGAAACACCTTCAATGATTATTGCTTTTCCTGTCATAAATTTGATCATAAAACATTGGAATGCAAAAGTCTTGAAGGGAGAGATTTAGGAAGGTCAAATAACTTAATGAGATGTTGGAGATGCAACTATGTTGGCAACACAACAAAGTTTTGTCATGCAATGAAATGTTACAACTGTGATAGGATTGGCCACAAATCCCAAGACTGCATGAAATCAAGAAGTCAACTCATAAGAAATAATCCATACAATTTAGGAACAAAATCTAATGAAGTTTGGAAGAAAAGAGGAGATAACTAATCTCAAAAGGGAAATTTAGAAAGGAAAGGTCCAACAATCAGAGTGCCTCATGGAAAGATTTGGAGAAGAAAATTTGAAATGAAAAATAAGAAAGATGATGAAAATATTGCATCCAAGATCGATAGGAAAATGATGGGTGAAGTGCCTAATAAGGAATATGAAGATCATAGTTGTACATATAAATTTGATCAAACTCAAGAAAGGAGAATTCCTAAAGAAGAACATGACAAAAGTGCAGATCTTGATAATATTATGCAAATAAATTGTCCACTAGTCAATAAATGGAAAATGCAAAAAGAAAATTCTAAAAAGGAAGATGAAGAAGCTTTTATTGCACAAAACAACAATGTTGATGAACTCTGAGATACAGATTCACCAGTAGGATTTAGTGATGAATAACTTAAGGAGATTTTAATTTTAATTTGATGATCTACTCAATCCGCCCTCAACAGAAAATACGAACAAAAGGAAAAGAATGGATTGATGGACTGACTGCGATCTTGGTAGCAATATATGATTAAGAAAATATCTATGATAATGTGGGTACTGAACCATATCACTATTTGATACAACAAAAATGAAGAGGCCCCTTTTGGGTTACAAATGAGTGAATAAGTTGACTAGAATCATGAAGAAATTAGCATCAGTATGGAAGGAAATGAAGATAGTTATTGAACACAAATTGTATAAGCTTGGCACACCCTTGAAACAAGCTAAAGGGAAACATAAACTAAAGTATATCTAGTGCATCATTGAAGCAGTCTTGTTAGAAAAGGATTATAGCTTAAGTATTATGGCAAAACATGTCTTGAGTACTTGAGGTAGCATTACAACAACAGATGAAAGGTCAAGTTTCTCTTTAAAAGACTTGATTAGTAGTCAAAGGCGAAGAGTTGTTGATAGGGGGAGTTGAAGAATACAAGAAGGAAGTTTCCTTCTACATTGATGTTCAAGATGGAGAGACAAACAATAAAAACAAAATCGAAAAACGACAAGCATAATCTCAATTTAAAATTCATCAGAAAAGAAGCACTTGGACAAAGGGGAGTATAAGTTAAGGGGAGTATAACCTTAGGAGGAGCAAAGAAACACACCCTTCTGTTATTCCTGTGAAAGGAGGAGAGATAGAGAGAAAAACAAGTCATCTCAAAGGACTCAAAATAATACAAAATACACATTCGCAGGGGGAGAGAAGTAGTAAGAGTTTCACTCTTAGTCATTGATGTCAAAGGGGGAGAAAAACAGTAAAACAAATTCAATTCCCAAATTTGAAGATAATATTACTGATAGGGGGAGAAAAGGTACAAACTCATTTGTTTTATAGATATGTTACCGTCAGTTCCAAAGGGGGAGATTGTTGGCATTATTGATTGTGTATTGTCATTGATGGAAACATGAATCGAACATGGACAATAATCAAACATGGACAGTCATATGCCGATGAGGTTGATGACGAGGAAGGAACATATGAGTACCTTAGATTACCAGATCATGAATAAGATCTCTTAGGTGGATCAATATAGAGAACCTCAAGAGAGATAGCCTTGTGATTGGATAGAGATAGTGCATAGAGGAGCGCACTGACACAAAGCTCAGGAGAGAAGGCGCGTTTGAGTGAAGCTGAAACAAAGTTATGAAATTGAGGAAATTCACATAAAGGTTTGTGGAGTAATCATGACCGTTCATTTAATTTGTGAAAACCCACAGACTGTTCGATCTACAACAAGAGTTGTCAATCACAAAGATTGATGCTGAATCGTTGGATCAAAATAAGAGCATGATCGAACGGTAAAGAATGAAGAACACTGTTGATTGTTGGATAAAAAAAAGAGCACTATCGAACGTAAAGAATGAATAAATGATGTTTATCATTGGTTCAAAATGAAATCGTGATCATATGGCTCAGATCTCTTTTTGCAAGTCCACTAAGAAACCAAAAAATGGCTAAGTATCATATTCTATCTATATCACTTAAAAATTTCTAAGTATGGTTCATTATGGAGGTAACAGAAGTTAGGCGTGCATTCTAAGGACATCCGAAAAGAGATACGAGTCCGTGAGCCCGAGAAAATCGCTTAAGAATTTTTCTAAGTATAGGTTTATCTTGGAGGCTGCGAAAGTTGGGCATGCATTTTGATGACACCCGAGAAGACATGTGAGTCCACAAGTCCGAGAGTCTGCGAACCCGTCACATAAAATAATTCTAAGTAAAAGTATAAGTATGGTTCATTATGGAGGTAATAGGAGTTGGATGTGCATTTTGATGACACTAGAGAAGACATGTGAGTTCACAGGTCCGCAAGTCTGCGAACTCGAGAAAAATCACTGAAAAATTCTCTAAGTATAAGTTCATCTTGGAGGTTGCGGAAGTTGGGCATGCATTTTGATGACTCTTGAAAAGACATGTGACTCCGTAAGTCTGAGAGTCCATGAACCCGTCACATGAAATAATTCTAAGTAAAAGTTAATGTTTAATATAAATAAGGACTGTCCATCTCACCAGGCGACTAAGTTAGAGCCATTGGATCGAGATCTTCTTGGGAGTAAGGTAGGCCGTTGGATAAACTCATGGGTGAAATTCCAACCATTCGTTGGTAAAATGTGACACATGTCAAGGCTCATTTGGCATATAAGGTATACGAAAGTCACGAATCAAGGTGACAAGTGACAACCACTCATTGATCTAGAATCAGATCCAGGAGCCTGATAGGGCTAAAAAAGGCTCAAAAATGAAAGTGCTCGAAATCTGATGAAACCAATTCCATTGCGTCCGTCTCGTCTTCCTGATTCCGGCCATATATTTACTTCGTCAAACTGGCTTCGTATGTGAAAGATATTGCATTCTGTTCGAAAACCCAAACATGCAAAAAAAAAGGGTGACTGTACAGTCCGTACAGTGCCACGTGGCAGGCTGACTGTACAGTCCGTACAACTGATGTGGTAGCTCCTGGTGATGACACATGGCAGGTGATGGGGCATATGACAGGTACAATTGGACCAGTCAGAGGGTGACATGTGTCACCACTGTAAGGGTGACACGTGGCACAAGCTGACCTGGCAGACACGTGGCACAGGCTGCCAGGGAAGTGACGTGGCAGACACGTGGCACAGGTTGACAGGGCAATGATGTGGTGGTACGGTTGCTGACTGGGCAGACACCTCAGCAGACAGGTGGACGAATCAACGTTCAACATGTGGCATTCCTCTATTGGTTGTTGAGGTGCCACGTGGCCTAGTCATGGGCTGCCACGTGGCACCCTGTGGTTGGCTCATGGTTTGTGAAAAATATGGGGTCTCCACCGGAGCCGAACCCCCGACCTCCTCCGCGCTACGGACTGGTAGGACTGGGCTAACCACCCGTGCCACTGTTAGTTCTTAACATACATATGGCAAATAATGTATTTGAATTTAATTCAAAGTTCGGTTGGAGGTGGAAAGGGTTGGGGCTTAGCCCTAGCCCATGGTTTAATATACCATTACCACATGACCACGACCACGGGATGTTGCGGATAGGGCCTAGCCCTTGGTTCCCGGGCGGTCGCATACGATCAAGACTTTCCACCAAAAAGAGCGCGGGGGGGTTAGTTTGTTAGCCGTGGTCCTATGCCTACGACAAAGACCAGGAGCCCAGACAGGGGGCTAGTGCACAGGTGGAGCGCCTGGCCACATGGCCGCTCCCCCATATGACCAGGAGCGCGCGCCGAACGGGGCTGCGCCCAAAATTTATACAAAAATGGGTTTTTGTTATATAGTTTTGATTTTTTATTGATATTATGCCTGTATTAATGGATTTTATCCATTTTTGGGAGATATCGGGCATTTTTGGAGCCCAAATTTTGGGAGGAAGTTGGGGATGGTTAACCAATTTCAGATCTATAAAAACCAGAACTGTTTGAGGCCATGGAGGACAGTCAGAGTAGAGTTATGCTAAAGGGAAGCCAAGCCAAAGCCATTTTTATGCAGGGAAGCTATTGAGGAGCATACGCTTGCGGGCCATTTCTGGGAGCTCCGGTCATCCGTTTTGCGTGTCGTTTTCTTTGCTGGGTTTTAGAGATCTGGAAGAACATGACCAGATCAGTCTTGTAGCCAATTGGAAATCTTGCGATGTACTTTTGAGCTTTTGAACAGAAATAAATAAGCCTCCCCCAGAGAGACAAAGGCCCGAAGACATAGGCAACGTTGTGCCGAACTCCGTTATCAATTCTTTTGTTATGGTTTTGTTGTTTATTACTTCATTTCATATCTGAATATGTGTATATGGATGTCATAATTCCTCTCTTTTCCTCATTCTTTCATTAAGCTTCTTAAAAGGGTTAATTAACACATGCAATTTAAAACTCAACCACAATCATTAAAAGATCTTGACGGATCAAGTGGTATCAGAGCTAGTTGACATTTGGATTTGAGTTTTGCATGTTAACTAGGGAAAAGCTACAACGTGGTGAAGACGATCTTGTTGCAGAGAATCCATTAATTGGATTGAGAAAGTGAGCTTCTCACAGTGAGAAGATGGCATCGGAAGAAGGGTTTTCTCAGGATGAGAAAGAGTTCCAGAAAACTTTCCTTGCTATGTGGGAGATGGTGAAAGTTTTGTACGAGGATTACTTGGAACGAAAGAGACCAGTTTTGGGTGAATCGTCAAAGGGAAAAGGTGAAGAGGAAGAGGATCATCGTTAGATTCCTCCTTCACCTCCTTCTTCTCCTTCTTCTTCAAGTTCAAGTTCTAAATCTAATGGAAAGAAAAATGTTCATAAGCATAAGAATGAAATGCCATTGTTAAAACTTGATGTTAAATTTGAGTTGCCCATATATGATGGTGAAGTAAATGC